>BMAW01060649.1:1014747-1094063 GCA_019974015.1 Nephila pilipes | reverse complement strand
TAATTCTCCACATGATTTGGATACGGAAAAAGATCTCGTGGTGATCGATTTGTATAACTATGAGGAGTCTCACATCTGTCTTCGTCTCTCATTCAATAACATTTTCAAGAAACCTGAATAAATTTACAATGTATATGTTCATAAGTATAAAGAGTATCAAAAATGTGGTATTTGATACTTTTTATACTTAATAACTTTGATAAACCTTTGGTCTTCGTGGTATTTGATACTCTTCTATCCTCATGATTTTTGATATTCTTTTGGTCCTTAAAGGATTTTATTCTCTTTGGATCCCTATGGTCTTCGATATTCATTTGGTCTTTAAAATCTTTGATACTCTTTGGATGCTTATGATGTTTGACGCTCTTTGAAATTCTTTTCATTTATATGGTCTTTGATACTCTTACCATACTTACAGTTACTTATATTCTTCTGATGTTAACAATCGTTGATACTTTTTTAATATACTTTTAAAGTTATCAGTTAACTCAGTGTTAATTTGGATTATTTTTGAAATGTAAGATTATTCAAGAATGGTATTAATTATCGTAAAAATCGACGTCTTTTACAAATTAATTCGAGTATTAATTCGATTTTGATTATGCTGTCTCGTTGAGAAAAAGTTTATAAGACTACCATCGGTTACAGTGGTTATTTGAAGCAACCATTCTTTCTATGCTGATGGAAAGTGTTTATATTCAATCAAAAACATATTGATATTTAGCTATGATTTCTGAATTTGAGTTGTTTATTTTAGGTAATAGAAGAAATTTCTTTTTCTTTTACTGTAAGAATATATATATATATATATATTAGTTAAGAAAACAACTTATTCAGAAATTGTAAGCATACGATGATTTAAAATATAAAATATTGGAGTTAAGAAGCTTACTTTTTAATTCATTTTTAACTGAAAGAAAATAAATTATAAATGTATTAATATATGAACTATAACACCATAAGTATTTAAACACATTTAATTTAGCTGAGATAGATGACATATTTTCAAAATTTTGTAAGACATATAGTACATATTGTTGATAGCTATTTAGAACAACTAATTTGACTTATGATTGATGGTTGTCCCTTAAGTTTTCTTATTTTCAAAAATATTTTACAATAAAAGACTGAAATGAAAGGTAAATGAACGGAATAACATTTTTAAAGAGCAAAACTGTATTGAAAAAGTCTATTAAGAAGGAGTTACTCGAATGGGACGATATATTTGCACAGGCAAGAAACCTAATAAATTTCAGAGGAATTTAATTTTTTTTCAGAACATAAAGCTACATGTAGAGAACCAATCAATAAGGCAAATAAAGAATCAATAAGGAGTCGTTATGCGACTTAATACTAATTCGAAGTGTGGAAAACTCTTGCCAATCTCTCTCTGATTTCGAGTTAGATGGGCATAAGGTACCTGCTTAGTTATAAATGCTCCAATAAGGCTAAAGATGTGACTGGAAGTGTTCAATAAACATTAAGGCTAATTTTTCATTTTCTGGCGTAAATTGATTCTGTGATTTGTGAAAACAATCAGGCAAAACGGAAGGTTAATTGCAAAGTTCATTACGAAGAGAATCTTCACTGTCCAGACCAGTATTGTGGTGGTTTTCCTGAGCATGAGAAAAAGAACTAAATATTTTTCAAAAAATAAGTTTTATTTCCTTTAAAGTTTTTTTTTAATGCAAGGTACCCCAATTCTAATTGGCGGCTAAAGTGAAAAAGAAATCTTCTCAATTTGTTTTGATGTCCACTTTTATCAAATTTTGTGTATTTACCTTAATGCTACAGTATTAAGGAAATCTTGTAAACAGTTTGTTATAATGATTTAAAAGTGACAACAAGCCCGAGAAGCTATTGGTAAATCAAGGAGCACAAACTCAATTTCCAACATATGGTTTGTTTATTTATAATGAATAAATGTTTTTTTGCAAATTAAGTGTTCTGTTCTAAAGATTTGTGAACTCTTCATGTCCCAAACTTGAAGTTAATTACATAAAGTAGAAAAAAAGTCTACCATGTATCTTTCTGACACGAGGCGATCACAAATGTACATTCTAGCGATGCGAACAATGCAGTGTTAAAAAAACTTTTTTTTTCCAACAGGCTCTTTGTAATAATATGTGCTGATGTTTTTGCTGTTGTTCATTGATAAATATGTACATATTGCAAAAATATACTATATCTGCATAATGAAGTCATTATTTAAATAGTATAAAATAAACATAAATAATATTGCATTGAGCTCCAAGTTTATCTAAGTAATAATATCTAGAAATTTAAGATTTTTTTTGCAAATAGAAAGATAAACTTCCAGTATATGAATTAAAGCTACTAAGGTAAGTCTAAGAGGAAAAAATTATTTTTTGTTCTTTAGAGTATAATTGCGAAAAAAATCAATGAATTTTATTTTAATAAAAACACATATTTTTATTGAAAATGATGTAAATTAGTACTTACATCCTTGAACAAGGGCTAAAGAACGAAAAAAAAAATATTACAAGTTTTTATTAAATTTGTATAAAATTTAAGAAATGTAAGTTATATATATATATATATATATATATATATATATATATATATATATATTAGTTGTCGTTAGATGATTAGTAATAAAAAGGACGTTATTAAGTGACATTTGATCCCTTATAATTGGAGTAGAAAATCAATATTTGCTCACCTTTTTCGGGATTTTCTGCATAAGAGGAAATTAAAGTCATTAAAAATGCGTTTCGTAAAGAATATCATGGCAAGAGAGAGAAATGTTACAGTTATAATTTTCACATAATAAGACTTATTAATTCATTCTCTACGCTTATATTTTTTTACTGTAATAATACAATTAATAAATTGATATTGATTTGTTTTATGTGATCTAAGAAACAATTCGAAAACTGTCTCGAATAAAAAAAGATAATAGAACGAGACGAAAATTATTTGTAAGATCTTAAGTGATTCACGAGAAAGGAAAACTGATCGTAAGTCTAATAAATTTATCCTTTCGCTTGGAGAGGCTTGAGATGTCATGAGTTGCAAATATTTGAATTTTGATGAACTTAGTCATTTATTAATATTATCCATCTATAAGGAAACTTATTTTTGAACCCAATTTTTAGCAAGATGTAGCTCCTTATATAAGTTAAAAAAAAGTAGTTTTTAAATTAAAGTTAGTCAAAGTTAGTTTTTAAATTAAAGTAAATTAATTTTAAATTAAAGTCTAAAAGTAAATTTCATACTGTTTTATGATGATATGAATTGTTTGTGTTATAGTTATTGGCATTGAGAATTAAGCAATTTTATCTCATGTCATAACCTATACAAAGATTAGCAGCCCATCTAGTTATGCGTAATGCTTTTAAGAAATAATTACTATATTGATTATTCGTTTGTGCCATCCTTATTACGAGTATATTTACTGTGTACTGACTGTCCCAAGCAGTAGACACTTTAGAGAATGCCAAGAAAGGTACAAATGCACATATTGTGACGCCACATCCCTTTATTCTCGACGTACTTTTAAAGTTACATGAGCAAATGTTATTCGTGCGTAATTTTTCTCAAGTAATAAATCAAGTTACTCTAAGGGATAACTTTTACCACAAAACGACTCCTCGCCGTAACTGGCATGAAAACGGAATCCCTCTTACATCGACGCCCAACAGTTTCCAAATCGGATCCTAACGGCTCCTCTAGTTCTCAAAATATGTTTTATGGCTCACTTACTACATATATTTATTAAATACTTGGTCAAAACGTTCAAAAAAGAGAAAGAGAATTTTTTTTTAGATCTAATACTGTATTTCACAAGATTTTGCTTTAGTTTTCAATATAAAATCCCTTTAAGAATAGTAAAAATAGAATAACTTACCTCCCTTTTCAGCAGCTTAGAATGAAATTAAAAATTGTTTCACATTAATAATAGAGGGAGAAAAGAAAATACAAAATGCAACCAAGGTTCTTAAGTTAACTGAGATTTTAAAATGCATCACATTTTGAACTTTTTTTTTTTTAAAAAAAAAAAAAGATTTTGCAGGAAAATAACAGAGGATGCTTCGCTGATTCCATAGATTTATTACTTTGAGAATTTGATACATAGAAGCCTAGAAAATTTAATTTTAAAACTGTAAGTGAACATGCGGTAGAGAAAAATATCTGTATATACATTTTTCTATAAACGGGGTTTCTTAGGATACTGGTACACTACTTGAAAAATATACTCTATCCATGATGCTTACATTTCTAACATTATAAAATAAGATTGTTTCCTATACGGTGATAGAAGGTATTTTTATTTAAAAATAAAAACTCAAATGCTCAGCATTCAGCAATATGTGTATAAAAACTAAGGGAAATTTGAATCATGCAATTCAAAGTTTGAAGATTTTTGATAAATTTAAATTTTGAATTAATAATTATAAAATTTTCAAAATTATCAACGGAGTGGATTTCATGCAAGCTGAATCTATAGATAACTACACGAATTACAAATGTAAGTACAGCTGTTGGTTATTAATTGTTCGTTCATAAAAATGTATGTATATTCATACGATATTTTAAAGTGACACCTGGGGGTGTGCGAGTATTCAGAAATATTGCGATTAATGTTACCTATAAACATTGCAAAAACAATTTTATGTATTTCTGAATACAAATCCATGAAAATCCGGTTAAAAATAATTAATAGTGAAAAAAAAAAAGATGTAGAATCTAGGTTTTCAAGATAAATGTTCAAATAATTTACATAATGATTAAACTTTTGGCGTGCATGTATTATCTAGCTTGAAACGAATCAACACAGTTTTGAAAAAAGCGGAAGGTTTCAGTTGCAATAAAGCTCTTAGTTTCATTTTAATTTCTCTTATACATACCTTTTAACAAAGCATATATAGTCAAATATACATGAATTTTCGTACTTATCTACGATAATTAAAGTCATACATACCTTCTATAGCCTTTTGTACTATTAAACACACAAAAAAGAAGACAAAATGAGAAAAAATAATTCCTTTTAAAATTTAATGGAATTTCTTAAATAAATTTATTTTAATTAACAACAATGCTTACAAAAATAAACAATATTCCGTAATATAATTATAAGTTATTTTATTGTTATTTAGTACAAAAATTTTTCCATCGTTTTTTAAACATAATTAAAAAAAAAAAATTAAAAACAAAAAAAAAAAATTTTTTAATAACCCCAAAAAAAAAAAAAAAAAAAAAAAAAAAAAAAATCTTAACGTGAAAAGTCGAATAACACGAAATAATTCTGCGGCGTCGAATAAATACCATGCAATTTCAGACGTTTTCGAAAAGATTTGGGAGAAAGATTTTGTGTTTTACATTTTAAATAAATTAATTCGTTTTTTTTTGCTTATATTTTGTTTTGTTTTGTTTTTATTTTTTTAAGATTTAAATAAGCCCAATTTGAGTTCCCTGCATTATTTAACTATTTATATATAGACTGAACTTACCCAACGTGTTACGGAACAAATTATAGATACAAGTGCAACCTGGATGGTACAAGATCTTAATTTTTTTTTACTCTAAAAGTGCAAAAGTCCGCAATGGATACCAAAATTTGGGATTTGCCTTGGTGACTTGAAGCCGAAATAACCATGCAGTCCTCATTTTTGTCGAGAAGAGAACGGTATTCTTACACAAATGTAGTTTATTGAGTCACACATTCATTTCTTTTACTTATGGTTTCGAAGAATTGATATCTATTGAGTACTGCGATCGACAACTGCTGAATACGAACATTTTATGTTAAATCATACTTAATATGTTTACTTGTTCTAACAGTCAAGTCATTCACAAACTATTGAACGCTTGTGGGTGTGTGCAAATATATGAAAGAGAGACGTTGCCATACAACATTTGGATTCTTATTCATTAGAATTTATGAGGCGTGGCATGAATTTGAAAGAAAAAAATATCTTCTATGCTAGATGCCTTTTTAAAATTTGCGCCTGCTGTAAGAATTAAATTTTTTCTATAGTTAAACGTGTGTTCCAAAAACTGTTCTTTTTTTGCATATTTGTTAAGTAAAGGCCAATTTATTGTTGCTTTCCCCCTGAAACTGTTGTATTTAGTTGTTTTTTTTTATCGGGGCAGAAACATAACAAAGTGAAAGTTTTTATATGAAAGCCCATTATACCGTGAAAAGAATCAAGGCAAAATGCGCTAATTTAGTGTCTGTTATGTGGGCTATGGTTATAACGGAAAAATTCCAAAATTATATGAAGAAGATCGTTTGTACTTTATAGGAATGTATTGCTATACATTTTTTTTCTGCATAAATGTCATGTTTTCTTGCAACTGTTTGCTTCTATTGGATAGCATCGGTTCTTTAGTATACTTTTGGCTTGACTTTTCTACGAAAGCGTACTTTTTCTCAAAGTAATCAACTTAATTTTATTTAATTCCTCAAGAATACTTCTATTTTATGTTGATCCTGGTTTCCGGAAGCATGTGTTATGCACCAAATGCAGAAAAATCTATTGAGGAAATAGGGGATTTAACAAGTATTTTTGTAAATAGTATGCATTTAATTTCAGTTTCTAATTCTTTCATTGCTTTTACATATTGCATTTGATTTTGAAGTACAACTCGATGTTTCTTCTGTAATGAGGAATTTCTTGAGCAAATATTAGTTCTTTTAACAACATTGGTAGTTTATTTCAGCATTACTTGAGTTTTTTTTCAGTTTCAATATGCGACTATTGCAAAATCCTATTCTGATTCATGAATACATTACAAAACTTTTATTCAGAAAATGATGTAGCTATTTTTATTATTAGTTTCTTCCATTGAAGTACAGAAAATTGCTCGTGTTTGTTTACAATAACTTACTAATTATAGACATGCTTCTTCTATTGTCAAGATAAACTTCTATCAATTTCCAGCTAGATGAATTTCGTATGACATTCTGTAGTTGTCTTTTTTTCCTTTAATGAGCTTCGATAAAATCAAGTGAGCCTTAGGCTTAAATAGTTTTCTTAAATTTAAATATTTATGAATAATTTTATATACATATTTAGTATAGTTATTTATCTTTACGAATAATTTTATTCCTGTTTTATTGCAATGAGTTTTTGGATTAGAGAGTTTCTGAACCTAAAACTTGACTTTCTTAATGATATCTAGATTTAGAATAGTTTCAGGATAAAATCTTTCTGAAATTTTTTTTTAAATCCCGAATTCCACTAATTGTTGCTTTCCTTTATTATTCAACGTGTTATGAATTCCTTTCTTTCAAATAATATATTCGTTATTTTTATAGCGTTTTACAGCTTATTGGTATAGATATTTTTCTCAGAGAGCACCTTTACATATTCCTCAAGCCATATGTCAAATTTAGGTTCCAATAAAAGTTCAAATAAAAGTTCCATCTTGTCTTCAAGTTGAAAAAAAAAGCATAAGTAGCAGACGATTCTTTAAGGCAAAATCAAACCATGGGGAAAATAATCTCTACAATCATTTCCATAAAGTTCCAACTACCTACTGTATAAGACAGAGGTGGGATTCAGCCGGCTTACATCGGTTCGGTAAAACCGATGAAGAAATTTTTTATCGAGTCGTTTGTTAAACTGTTTTTTACAACGTTTATATGTATTTCACTTGGTGTGTGTGTCAGTGTGTCATCAAATTTTCGATCGTTAATTTAACCAACTTCCCATCAAGCTAGAGCTCTGAAATTTTGGGAATCGTTCTTACTCGCCTAACAATGCAATATTTAAACATTTGCGACAAGTTTTAATTAATTTTTCAATATTTTTTTTTAATAATACTGTTTAGCCCAACCACTTGGCGCGATTTCAAAAATTGCCAAACTTGGCAATTTTTTTTCTGGATGAACGTTAAGTCCGTGAAGCTGACCTGGGCAACCACATTTGGCAAAATACAGCCAAAATTTGCGACAAGTTTGAACTAATATTTCAATAATTTTTTTTAATAAATTTTGCCCCCATATAAAAACGTTTTTTTTTTTTTTTAAAAAAAACATTTTTTTTTATTAGGGATTTTCTAAAGACGAACTCTGAGTTTTCTGAATGTTTAATTAGAGCGGCGGAACCAGTTGTTAAATTACTTGAATCTCTTTACAGGTATAAAGTGGTTAAGAGACAAGAAGATATCAAGATGCAAATCTATAACAAAAAGAGCAAACACAAAATTGAACAATTTATTAAGAAAATAACTGCTGATTAAACAGGTTTAAATTAACCGTTACTCAGTTCCTAATTTCTTCTCATTTGTATAAGCAAATTTTAAATATCTTTTTGAACACATTCGAACTAAACATTAATATAGTTCAAAATATTTTTAAGTAGTTCTAAATATATATTATAAGACACTATTTTCTTGAAATAATGTAACTCACTTTGACTTCTGGCTCCTAAAATTCAGGAAAAATATTACAAAATTAACAACATTGCATTCAAGAAAAGTAAAGTGCTATCTTAAAAACTGAATCAGAAATTTTGTGATGAAGCAAAAATAATAATAATAAAAAAAAGATAAAATAATCAAGTCCCAAATTTTTAAACAATCTTTTCCTGAATTCTCAATGGATTGATTGATAGTTTATTAAGATCACACTTAGAAGCAACACTCAATCATTTGGCGATGCACCTTATTATTTTGAACCTCGGTCAAGCAATTAGGACGACAGATGAGCTTCACTTATATATATAACTTCCACATAACATCTCAAAATTTTGTATCCCGGCAAATTCAATGTGCATCAACCCACTACATGATCCATCTTCGTTCCACGAGTCGTCAGGAACTAAATTATCGAAGATTAAAATCTTTGAACATTGGTATGAAAGGCAGCATTATTAACGAGCTGTAATAACTAGATTCTTTTTTTCTTTCTTTTTCTAAAATATATTTTTCCTTGGAATGTATTTAATAGTTAGACAGCCATTATCAAAAATTAGGATATAAAAATTTATTTGAATGTAGAATAAGCGTAAAATATTGTTATTTGTTCTTCATTAAAAAAAAGCTTCCTTCATATTTTTAAATGTAGATTTCTGTGGTGTTACGAGTATAATCCAAAACTTAAAATAGAGAAATAAATGTAAATGTTATTTTTGTGCAGTTTTAAGACACTTTTAATCTTTGTCATGTTCTTACTTATATTAATCATTCTTAGATCAACTTTCCCCTATATTCTTCACTAAAAGCTCTGTATTATCAAATTCATGATAAAAATGCTTCACTCAAAAAGAATACATAACAAATTAACACTTAAGCGAGTAATCTCCTTTCTTCATATATTCGTGCTTACAAATAAGAAAACCCATTTTCTACTCTCTTACCATACTCACGCAGGAAAAGTTTTATTTTTATGTATACTCTCAATAATAATCAGCTACTAAAATATAAATAAAATTCTTGGAATTTTATTTTATAGAAAATAGATCCAGATATTCTGAAATTCGTTAGAGACAAGAATACCCACTTACCGTTAAAAAGCTTATGTACTAGAATAAACAAAATTGAAATACAAATTAAAATTTAGAATTCAGAACGTGGAAGAATATACCATCATAAATTTACATTATATCCTGAAAATTATAAGTTAGTTTGAAACTATGAAATTAGAAGTCCTGTTTTAATATTAAAAATAACAATGTTCTGAGTAACAGATGCATTATTTTAAAAATTGCACAATAAATGATTCAATAAATTTGTATAGTATAATTTTTTTTATCCGAAACATCATTGCTTTTATACAAAAAAAATCGTAAATGTCTATTAAATTTAAAATATTTTATAATAAAAACTATTAATTAACGAATAATTATGTTAAAATTTTATAAGCAATTGGCGATATATGTATGTATATATGCATATATGTATATATAATTATATTTCAGATTTATCCTGAAATGAAGGAATCAGAAAACTTTTCAGTTCAATTCGAAAATTGTGAAGTTTGTTGGATTCATGATTTTACATGTATTCAAAATTCATTTAAAACCAAAGCAATGGTTACGCTGTATTTAATAGAAATCAATATATCTTTCAAAACATGCTATTTTTGGTTTTATTTCTCACTGTGTATTACTTTTTGCTACTAAGTGACAGATAATAAATTTATATTCTCTTGATTTTAAGCAAAATTTTAAAAAAATGTTTCGTTAGTATAAAAATTAAAATATTCTAAGAGTTAGCAGAATTATAAATTTGTAATCAGATTAAAATTTAACTGAATTAAAATTAAAGGAAAATTAATTAAAATAAAATAAAATAACAATTAATTAAAATTAGAAAAAACCATATATTAATACAAAAAAAATTATAACAATTAGAATTCAAAACTCATTTTTATTAACTTTTACGAAATTGTGCAACAAGGAATTTTAAACTTACTTGCGGAAGTAGCATCTAAAATAAAATAAAATAGACAAAATACAGATGTAGTATATAGTATTACAATTTGATCTAATTTTGTCATCACTTAAACTGCTTGAATTCTAAAGTTTTTGAACTGAATATGAGCTATGAAAAACAGATTTAATTTTAATATTAAGTTTACATTCGAAAATGTTTCTCCCCTATATGAACCCAAAAACATCAAACAAAATGATTAACTTTTTAAATACATCCTATGTTGGATTGGTTTTATATAATCATAGCTAAAAATGATACATCCAGAAGGAACAGGGTACTTAAATAAGAATAAAAAAATTGTTTCGTCTCAGTTAGATATGCAAATGATTAAAGTGTATGCATCATCCTCTCCAATGATGTGAGTAAGCATGTAAATTACAGTGCCATTAAGAACCCTTTAAAAGAACATAACTTTGCTTTTATAGGAATTCCCAAAGGAATTTTGATTCTCCCAAAGCACATAATTTGGGTTCTAACTAGTGCATTTGTGTTTAATTCTTCATATTGCTGGCAAACTTAGGTAGAAGGAAGTTACCACTGACAATAAATAATTTGTGGGAGATCTATATGCACTACAAGTAAAAAAGACCGAACAATTGTCCGGCAAGTACGAAGCATACCAACTGCTACAATTTTGGACATTATGCAAACAGTGATGCTCTCTGCACATCATCCCGTAAGAACCAGAACCACAAGCAGACGGTGGATTGATTTCACGGAGATCATTACAGGAATTGACCCCGACACTACAGTAACGTTACCGGGGACTTCAATGGTGCTACTAAAGAACAGTATGGAGCCATATAGAATGGCAGTAGGTAATTTTTAGTGAAGAGTATCGCTTTTGCTTAGGTGAGAATGATAATAGCACCCGTGTGTAGAGGTAACGTGGTCAGCGGCGCCACGATCGATTTGTTGTTGTCTCTTGTCATACATCCAGACAGAAAAGTGTAATGATATGGGGTTCGATTTCGAAAGGTGTCTAATCACCTTTGGTCTTCATCAGAGACACAGTGGGGGCCAATTACATTAATGAAGTCCTCTAACCACTGGTCATTCCTTTTGCGAGCGCCTATCACACAGACTTCTGTTTCAACAAGACAACATGTGTGTTCATACCGTTTCCATTTCAAGAGTGGGCCACACATAAACATTATGCCGTGGTCAACACAACAGAAAATATAATGAATTCTATAGGCCATTCTGTTAAGGAGAGTCGAGAGAAGAGATTACCTCTTACAGGAAATGTTAAATTAGGAACATACATAAACTTTTTTCTCAGATATTGTTAGACATAGAAGGTTAAATATTTATGCGCAAATTAAATATACATCTATCTTTAAAGTTAATTAAAATTTTAAAGTGTATTATTCATTTTTTTTTAAAAAAATTTGTATTGAGCATTATTATGAATTTGTTGAAAATTGCCATTTTTTAGCTACGATGTCTGCTGTCTAGTTAGCGTTTTTAGAAAAATTACAAAAGTTTATCTTCAGAATTACATATTATAAATGTACGGTAAAATTTCAAGTTCATGCATACAGCAGAAAAAGGCACACACAGTTTAAAAAACGTTTTTAGAAAACTGGAGTTTTAATCTAAAACCTTAACAGGTCAATTGAAAAGTCCCAGGACTACCATAGTAAAACACATTTGTTTGGCGAAATTAGTTTTTTTATTCAACATTATTCCCTTCAAGGGTGATAAACTAATTATAGCGACCCTCCAACTTTTCGATACCATTTTTGTAGTACGATTTGTCCTTTGCTTCAAAATAGGACTCAGTTTCGGCGATCACCTCTTCATTCGAAGAAAATTTCTTCCCAGCGAGCATTCTTTTGAGATCTGAGAACAGGAAATAGTCGCTGGGGGCCAGATCTGGAGAATACGGTGGATGAGGAAGCAATTCGAAACACAATTCATGGATTTTTGCCATCATTTTCACTGACTTGTGACACGGTGCATTGTCTTGGTGAAGCAACACTTTCTTTTTCTTCAAATGCGGCCGTTTTTCGGCGATTTCGTCCTTCAAACGGTCCAATAACGCTTTGTAATAGTCGCTGTTGATGGTCCTTTCTTTGTCAAGGTAGTCAATGAAAATTATTCCATGCGCATCCCAAAATACAGACGCCATAACCTTGCCAGCCGACTGTTGCGTTTTCCCACGCTTTGGAGCGGGTTCATTGTGTGCAGTCCACTCGGATGACTGTCGATTGGACTTCGGAGTGAAATGATGGAGCCATGTTTCATCCATTGTCACATATCGACGCAAAAACTCGGGTTTATTACGCTTGATCATTTTCAAACACTGCTCCGAATCGTCGTTGTTTTTGGTCAAAAGTGAGCTCGCGCGGCACCCACTTTGCACAGAGCTTTCTCGTACCCAAATATTCGTGAATGATATGATGTACACGTTCAGTTGATATCTTTAGAGTGACTGCTATTTCATTCAATTTCAATTGACGGTCATTCAAAATCATTTTGTGGATTTTTTTAAATGATTTCAACCTCTTAATGTCAACAACCTCTTTTGGGCGTCCACTGCGTTCACCGTCTTCGGTGCTCATTTCACCACGTCTAAACTTAGCATACCGATCCTTGATGGTTGATTTTCCTGGGGCAGTGTCTGGAAACTCTGCATCAAGCCAAGTTTTTTGCTTCAACTGTATTTTTTCCCTTCAAAAAGCAATATTTTATCAACACGCGAAATTCCTTTTTATCCATTTTTTTCACGATAACAAAAGTTGGTTCACTCAAAATGTTATAATTCACAAACTAATGAGCCGACTGCTGTCAAATTTATACACGCATCTTTTGAGGGCTAGGGCTAACTGAAAAACATATGGATTTAATTCTAGTAGCGCCATCTATGTGTCAGGCCGGGGATTTTTCAATTGACCTGTTAACCTGATTAAACGGATTCTGTTCTATAAATTTTATTAAATGTATATTTCTTAATTTAGTCTTCAACTTTTTTCCTTTTAAGTCTTTCTTTCTTTTCTCTTTGCTTTTGGATTGTCCATAAAATGCACTATTCTTCATGCATACTTTCTTCAGATTTTCTTTTCCGTGGCAATTTCATGATATTTAGAAGCATAGTTCCTAGATTTTATTCTCTCCCATAAAAAGGTTGCGAAAGGTCTCTAAATATTGGATGCATGGTTTCTGAGATTGTTTTTATGTATGTAAGTTGTATGTATATTGTTTTCAAGTATGCCCTTTGCTTCAGCATTTTTATACCCACACAATGATTTTTCTCTAACAGGACAAAAAACATGTTGAGGCTTGTCTCATACTGTGAACATGTTTAAATTTCTCCGGATAGCTAATCCATAATATGATCATTATTTATCTGTTTTATGCTTGAACAAGAGGTTTTGCCACTTGAACGTTTACCCGCCAAGATAAAAATTTCCCATTTTTAAGCGACGTAATCGTGTTCCCATGCACTTCATTACACATATAATGCATTCCAGTTTTTCCAATAGGATATTAATCTCCAAATTTTTTTTTGATAGCAGCAAAGGCTTTGAAGTTATAATCTCCTATGTGATATACAGTGAATCATGCAATGAACGGTGAAATATTCCGGATACATCTTCAACTTCTATAAAGCGATTAGAACTCTCAAAGTTACGCTTACAATATTGATGATAACTTTTATTGCTGTACTTAAACAGAATATCCCCATTTACAACTTTCCCAATGCTTATGCTGGTCATAATGATCTCACCATTCAGAGACGCGTTGTTTCACTTTTGCTAAGTTCTATCTATGACAACAACACTATTATTATTGCTTCCATTTTCAGTTTCCTGCACTGCATTTTGCATTGTTTCCTCAGAAACAAGAATTGCAGCGTTAAAGAGCTTCTTATCTTAAGGTGCAAATCTGTAGGCGGCTGAAGCAGATTCATAATTGTACATAACATTCGTTCACCTTCTGCACGTCTTCAAGTGCAACACATTGTATAAACTTACATAGTGTTGACAGTTGATATTTGGCTCCTTCATGATAATCCGAAGAAAAAGTTTCAGTTGATAAAAGCAAACAAAACATTTGAAAATGAGAGAAACAGCTTGTCCAGAGTTATTTTTCAAAACGTACAATCCATTTTCTTAATATACACTTTTTACACCACACGCTATTCATAAATACAAATGAAAGTATATTTAAGTTCATTATGGCTTTAATAATGTCTACATTTTCTTGATACATTGAAAGACTCATTTAAATCAGGATCTTTCCTTTCTTTGGCACAAGAGTTAAGAGTTAATATTCATTTCAATATTACTTACATTATCATCCAAAAGATGCACGGCTACTATTAGCGGTAATATTCCTATCTTTGAAAAATGTTCATCTGAATTTTTTTAACACTTTACGAAATCTAGGCATATTATAAATTTTTATATTTCTACATCGAACTGAATACTCAATTTACAACGAATAAAGCTCAGTCTAGAAAGTATTAAACAATTTCATTCACAATCATAAAGTTCAGCAATGAATGAACACAATTTTCCCGTGATAACAATAAGCAAACCTTCAAATAACAATCACAATTAATTTGCAATTCTTTGTAGACAAATAATTAAAACAGTAAGAGGATTTGCGATTACATTTCGAGTTTAAGAGGCTGATGTATATATTTTTTCTCTACAACAATGAGTGCGACCCGTTAGGTGATGTGTCACTTTTTTTTTCAAATTTAAAATTGACGTACTTTTAATTTGGAAATTATAAAATGTGTTATACCTTTGGAAAGGTCTTGATTTGGAGGTCTTAGAAACCTCAAAAATTGATTTTTTGAAAATATCCTGGGTATTAACTCCGTTTTTCACCGCTACCACAAAATTTGGAAGATCTGCATTCCAAAGTTCAAACCTTATGAGATGAGTTAAAAGATACCGTTAAAAGTGTTTACGATTCCATGTCACGATATGTGAAAGAATTCATGAGAAACAATGACATCCCAACATCCTGTTAAGTATAGTAATGATCTTGTATTTTGAATAATCATTTTTTTCATACCTGCGTTCAATTTGTAATCATTGTATTAAATTTCTTTCAAATATTTCATTCTGACTATTCCTTCTAAGTGCAAATTATTTTCAGGATGATAGTATTTTCTAATAAATCATTTGGTAGTGTAATTATTATATTCTATTAAGTAAATAATTTTCCATAATTGTTTACGTGACGTGTTTATAATTCCATAGTTAGTTTTTTTCTTGGAATGTGTAGTGTTATTGTGTGTTGTGTATCATTTTCGGTAGTGCTTGTACAATAAAGGATGTGTTGGCTAAAGGTGATGTTGGGACTTTTATTTTATTAAAATATTCATGCAGCGTTGTAAGCATCATCAATCAAGAAATCTCAAGCAAAATTTTTTGTGTAAGAATTTCGCAATGCTATTGAAACTAAACATAAAGTAATAATATTGTTTGTACAGACGATAATGATATAATAATCTCATTTCACTTTATGAAAGAAAATGTAAACAGTATCTGTTGAGAATAGATTAATTTGTAAAGAATTTATTGTTTTTAATTTTCAATTATGCAGAAACAATCATTATATTTAGCTTAATACTTATTTAAGTTAATAATTTATAACTTGCTTTGTTTCTGTATAGAGTATCGTTGTCTACTATTATACTTTATCATTTGCTTTCATTTTAATACTTAATTCAATAATTTGATTTTTATCACGTAACATTTGTTTTATTCATTTTGATGTTAAAATTTGACATTCTTTTTGTATTTCAGAAACTTATTTGATTTAATAGTAAGGAGATGATGGCGATGAAATAAAAAAAAAAAAAATAGTGATATTCGTGGAAATAGTCATTTGTAAAAAATCTTAGTTAATCATTCAAGACATAGTAATCTACGTATAATGGTATTACAACATTTAAAAAGTTTTTTTTAGAATTCAAAAATATCTTTAAATTCTAAATTTTTCCTCTGTGAAATTATACCAAAGTGATTTTTATAAAAATTCGTTATATATATATATATATATATATATATATATATATATATATATATATATATATATAAAAGAGAAGATATATATATATATATATATATATATATATAAAGCATATACATATATATATATATATATATATATATATAGCATATACATTCATTTTAGAAAAAGATTATCCTTAAAATTTATTGCTGGGTTTTATCAATATCAGAAATTACGTGACCAAACTGAATAACTTACCTTTGATAGTCTTTCTCGCTATGAGAGAAAAAAAATAATTTAAAAAATCTTTCATAGCTAAATAAATTATATCTAAGAATTTTCAAATGAAAAAGTTAACGCTTTTCTTTTTACACGGATTTTAATTTTATTTTAAACTTCTCTTAGAACAATATGTTTAAATTATAGGTAATTAATTGTGTAATGGTAAATGAAATTATTAAATAAACGTTATTACTAACACAGAAAAACAAATTTTTCATACATTAGAAATTAATATATTCTAATACTTACGGCAGAACATAGTTCTTAATTAGAAAATAATCATAATCGTAATGAACGTAATTTAATATATTTAATTTTCAGTTTCATTTAAAATATATTTAAGAATAAAATATTTTTATTTGTATTGTTTCAATTACAATAAATTTAAATGTAAGTTTTAATTTGAATTTAGAGACATCATTAAGATTCATTATAATATTATTTCGAACATGAGATGATGTTTCCTTGCAGTGAATCTTTTATGTAGGAAAAGAAACATTTACAGAGATGTCATCAGTTGGCAAGGGAAGCTTAAGCATTGACCCCTTAGCATTGGCGACAGATTTGGTGACCATTTTGGCTAAAAACTTGACAACTTTAGCGACATATAGAAAGTTCTCGAAGTTGTTGGAATAGAGTCGATGTTTTCACGGGTAAGTAAATTACAGACTTTTCCTGAATTTTTTCATGTGACAACATACCTCACCGATATTGGTGATATAACTGTGACTTATTATAGAAAGTACTATTTTGTTCCTGTATCCGTGTCACTAATTTGTACAAGTCCTGTGTTTTCTATTTGTGCTGTTACGGCCCAAGCACTGCGAACTGTGTGTCATCCTGATGATTTGTGAACAAAGCGTCCTTTGTCGTTATCCTCCATGTTGGACGGAGAATAGCGATGTATAGATTGCGCGTGTGTCAAATCAGTACTTTGCTGTACATATAGATCTTGTTTTCTGCTTCCTTATAAATCACTTTTCTTACATATATTTCGATGAATCAGTGCCACCTGTCTCGGCGGCTGAACGTAGAAAATGTTTTATTTTTCACAACTCACTCTAATTATGAAAAATACTGAATACTTCTTCATCAAATAAAATAATAAAATTATCGACTTACTTCCATTAACAAAATCTAAAATAAAATGAATTGCTCAGTTCAAACATGACCATTTTTGTAATGAATTAAAAATCACTTCTAATTGAATTAGTTTCTCGTATTGTTCAATATGATATTAATACATTTAATAGTTAAATATAAATGATATCCGTAAATTCATCTATGAATTCATAAAAAATTTATTGCATTTATAAATTATATAGAAACAAAACAAGATGGTACATATATATAATCAGGCAAATTTTTATGTATTAAAATTCTCAATATGTCTCCTCTTACACTGTATTGGTTTTACTTGAGGAAAATCAATGATACACAATAGAAATAAAATATACACTCACTATAAATAATATATAAAATACGAGATTAAATACATAAGATGCCCCTAATCACGAATATTTTACAAACACATTAAATTGTATTTACAAAACACGGAAATTTCTTACATCGCTGAAAGAAAGCACAAACCACTGAAATTTGTTTTAAGAAATACAAAAACATTCATGAAATTTTCTTAAAAAATTAATATTACTGTAAGACCTCGCAAAGGCTGCACGGAAGGATAAAAATGCTGTTTAGTCCAACCACTTAATGCACTTTAAAAACTCGCCAAAATTGGCGAAAATCGCAAGGGTTGCTACTTCTAAATTTTCTTTTTGGATTTATTATAAATTAATTAACTATGCGAAGAAAAATGAATGGTGTACATATATGTATAAAATTTATTGGAGCTTTTGAATTGTAAATTAGTTTTAGATGTAATGGAATAGGTGGACAGAACTTTCGAATAATTAAAAAAATGAAGTTAATTCGTATAATTTAAAAACGATTTGTGAGCCAATGAACAATGAAAGTAAAAGGTACCCTGTGGTACATGAATAAAATAAAATATAATGAGCTATCGACCGATCTTACGTTCACGTAATTATTTCGATCATATAAGTAAATACTGAGATTCTGGCGCCTGCGGGAAGAAACAAGAGCCGCTTAGCATACGTTAATTGCAGAATTATGCCAAGAGAATATATTCAGCATGTATATTAGAAGTTTCCAAACTTTTGTTAACTCACGACCTATTTTCTGAACTAGGTTTTTCCCACGGCGCCTTACCCTTTGTAAAAGCATGACTAATCATAAGTAAGAGATAAAAATATGAGACTTCACGGCGTTCTCATAGAAACTCTATAGATTCCCAGGATGTCGTGGTGCACACTTAGAGAATCATTTATGTATGATACACAATTTTTATAAGTGCATAATGTATATACATAATATGCCAAACATAGGCATGGGTTTACTTTGTGAATAAGGTTAGGCAGTAACGCTGGTGGAGTTATTCGCTTTGACCGGTATCAAAAAATTAGTTTATGAATCAAAATTTTTGCTTATAAAAAATCTCTACAAATCTATAGTCAGGACCTTCAATGCAAAAGTTAACTTTATATTTCTGAGTGCGCTTTGACTGTTAATGTAGAATATATGTTGGCATATAATATAGAATATAAGTTATGTATAAAAATAACTTAAAGCAAAATGAGAGTTTATTTTATGTTATATATTTCCCTTTATCTATAATGGGAGTGATGTCCGTTAAATCTGTCGAGACTCAATGTTCTTCCTCCGGGATTATGAGGAAGTTTAGAGGTGTGGTGCTAACTCAGGTGTCTGCCTTATTACTTGATCGGGGTTCAAAATGACAAGGTACTTCACCAAGTCTCACTTACAAGCTCTCGTATTGATTGAAAGTGCGATAATAAACTATTAATCCACTTTTCTTATAGAATCTGTGTTAAAAATAGAACTTGTTGAGCTGCTTTTTATTTGGTGCTTTGTCTTCTAGGAATGCACATCGTGCTAAGGGAGGTTTTACTGTAAAATAATTATTTGAAAAAGTGTTATTTTAAATCGTAATGAACACATAATTTATTTCTTGAACACATGAATGCTGGATTGAATTATTTAGAACAAATATCTCAGATAAAAAAAAGTCACTGAAGTTGCATATTCAATATTCTAACATATTTAATAGTGATTTTTCCACTAAATTATTAAAAGATGATAACAAATATTTTACTGACCATATAATTAATATCGTATGATGGTAATTAAAACACCAGTTACAACTTAAGCGATTTAATTGGCGCGGATCTTGTCGGTCACAATACAAATGCAATTACATGTTTCCCATTGAATTCGAACCTGGCATCAGTTTTTTACTTGTTGTTGTACTCGTAAATTCTATTTATAATTTCAAATATATATGGAGAGAAAAATATGTGGCTTTTAGATTGTTCCCAAAAGTTTTCAAAACAAAATTAAAATGTTCCTTTTTGCTTTTTTTCTTGTTTCATATAGCGCATTCAACAAGTGCATTTTTATATTTGTCCATGTTAATAATGTAAACAAATATATATTAGTTAGACAAAGTTATTCTAAACATCAGAAATTGCAACAATTAAGTGCATTAATTGATTGACTGAAAACGAGTGACTGTATTTGTCATGTGACTGTTCGCTAACATTGGAAGAATCTTGGTAACGATAAAAAGGCTAAAAAGAGGATAGTAGAAAATCCGAGTCTAAAAAGGATTATTTGCAGGAGTTTATAATTTTTTTTTTACAACTCTTTAATAAAATCGTTACGGACAAAAAGCTTTAAAATCACTCAACGGTCGTAAAACCGAATTGCCATTCCGGTAAAGAGGCGACGAGAATGAGATGTAAAGAAAATAAGAAAGAGTGGGGAAAGTTCACTCTCTGAATGTTTGAGGTAAAAGGGGAGCCTTAGTCCCCTGATCACAAAGCGCGCATGGTGACTTCGGTCACAAAGGAGAGAAGATAAAAATCCGATTCTAAATGGAGAAGAAGAAAAGGTTGTCTTTAAAAAGCATCTATTAAAGGTTGGAGCTAGGAGAGAATTAACCACTTTAACATTCCCCCCCTTTTTATATGTTAAATAGTTCTCGTGTTGCTTCTTGTGCGACGTTATTAAAAACAGTCAATCAATTAATGTGAATGTTTAAATGAGATATGAGTCCCCGTTTCTCGGAAAGTGAAATATTCCAGTTCGGTGAGATTAGTTGTTCGTTCAACTGTTTGTTATTGGTTCAATTTTAAGAGTAATAAGACAGTTTAAGAGACTTATGTAAGTGATTTCCTTATCAATTAAGAATAATGCCTGGAGATTGCAAACGTCAATAATTGCTTATAAGATCAAAAAAAAAAAAAAAAAAAAAAAAAAAAAAAAAAAAACCCAATGCTATCGAGTGAATTAGAAGATGAGAAAGATGGACAGAAATTGCTAGAGAATTTTATCTACTTGAGTTTACACTACATGGATGGTTAAAAAATTAGGATAAAATTTGTCATTTTGTTAATATCGCTGATAACGATAAAGGAATATCCAGATAAAGGGCTAAAACAGCCGAAGCACTAATCTTGACATACGTCTATTTGATTTTTCATTCAATTTATAACCATGACTCACTCGAATTAACGCCGACTAACATTTCTTTTCCATGACCGCGGCAAAATTCACAAGTGATTCCGTAACCTAAGAATAGTGAATGATTATTAGGAAAAAGAGGTTCAATACTTACAAAGTACAGCCATTTTATCTGAAAAAAGAAAGGGATACAATTACTGTAAAAGTTTATCATTTAATCGATTATTACTGATGATGTACAGGGTTTGTAAAATAAGTATCGGGACTGAAAATGTAAAATAAATTTATTGTAGATAAATGTATAGCGAGATGACATTCAAAATCCGATCCTCCTGTACCAATGCGCCGCTTCCAGTTTCTTTTCCGGTATTCTTACATACCCTGGTTGTGTGCAACTGCAAGGGTCTTGATGCATTCTATCGAAACCCCTTAAATAGTATCAAGCGTCCCGAAAAGATCTCCTTTCAGGTCCCCTCCCCCTAATCAAATAAAAAGAAGTCACTGGGACCCAGATCTGGAATGTAAGGTAGCTAGGGCAGCATTATAAGTTGTGTTTGTTCAGTACTATCCTCACAATTTGGATAGTGTGTCTGGGCGCATTGACATGATGGAGCATTCAGATATCGGTAATTTCCTTAAGAAATAGCATACCCTAATTCTCGATGGTTCGAGAGCTTCTGTATAAAATTTATTATTCACTGTTTGTAAACATAAAATCCTTATGGTAAACATCTTTTGCATCGAAGAAAACGAGACATTGACTTGCCTCTCATCTTCGAGTTCTTTGTACCCCTCAAAAACATGCATGTTGGACCTGATTTTGGTCCTTGTAAGTCTGATGGATTATATGAAAAGTTTCGGTGTAAGAAAGATGTATGAAGAGATTTGTTCAGTGTAAGAAAATTTGATGGTTTTTTGATAGCTCGAGGCATTTTCACTCTCGACGCAAGCACTAAGCCTACTTTCATTCTAGGTAAGATCAACTCACTTCAACTCCTCGAAGACAACTGACACATTCTTAACTTATCTCATATTCCCCGTAAGTCATTCCACCCATAAACACCTAAGCTATTGTCTGGAAAAAAATAAATCCCGATACTTATTGAACAAACAACGTATATTTCTTAAAAATGTCGCATACATAAGACATACACAGAATAATTTGAAATGAGTTTTTAAATGGAAATAATATATAAATTTTCCTTACTTTTGGGATTATCTAGGTTTACTGAAAAGAAAAATGATTCTTTAAGTTATATGACAAATAATCAAAGTTTTTGATAAAAAAAATATACAAAAATATAACATATAATATTTATAAATTTTTTATTCCACTGATAAAAATAATTCTTTTTAATTCGGTAGTAAGTGAATTTGACTTTTACAAATATATTCCGAAAGTGAAAACAATCACAGGAATGACGATTATCGTAAATGCACACGCATCGATTGTAGTTCCGAACAGCCGAATCGGAAATTTGACAAAGGAAATTTGTCCTGAGTATTATACACCATCCGGATGGTTTGTTGCAATGCGCGGTGCTTCGGCTAGACAGTAATTGATCGTCAAAAATTAATTATTTGCATATTCTACATTAAGATGTCGATGTTAACGTTATAAAGTGTAATTTACTTGTCAGATATACACTCAAGTATCAAAAAATTGTTACAGTGGAGCTTATGCAGAATATTTAGTACCCTATCAATGATTATACCCTTCTCATATTCCCCAGAGTGTATATTTTGAATCGATGGACATCTGTGCTAGCAATCAAAGTTATTTAGGACGAGAGAATACCAATAATTAAAGGTACGTTTTCCTGAGAAAGAGGCTCTGTCATGTAACGGCCTTAATAATGCAGTATTCCTAAAACGTTACCCGTGCAAACCAGATGATGTTTAGAGAATGTTGAGTACGAATGGAACGTAGAATAGCGGTGCCACCATTTCCCCGACGGTAGTCATAGCATTAGAGATAGTTCAAGAAATGTTTTTCCTCAAAATAATGGTGAACATGTTCAATAATAAAATGAATGCATTTAGCAAGGAGAGTGAAATTCTGATTGACTTTTTAAGATATCATGACGTTTTATGTATAATGTGAACAACAAAGACTACAGAAAATCCCAGCTAAAATAACATTTGTAAATTTGCACGACTTTTAAGTATAATACCCTCCATCATGTGACTGCTTTCATGTTCCGATAACTCTCTCTGCTCCCTTTACCCATATATTCCATTGCACTCTTTCTGAAATTGATTATCCGTTTGAATATATTTTATTATAACTAGAAGGACATTTATTCTAACGCTTATGCGAATTATTGTATTTTAATCAGTAAAACTGCAAAGTCTTTTTTAACTCTTAAATTGGTAACGAAATTTCTACGGCAATATTCTGTCTGGTCATCTCTCATAGGTGGCATCGGTAGATTCGTCTCTATTTAAATTTCATTGATTTCATTAAAATTTCAAATGTATAAAGTTATTTATGTTTTGAATATTTTGAAACTAATTTTCACATTAGAATGAATAAAAATATAATAGTTCTTGATTAAAATCTCGCCGATCATAGAAGTTGATGATATATCCCGTTGACAATGGATGTTAGTGATATTTCCAGTCAACCAACGGCTGTTAGAGATATTTCCCATCGAAACAGAAAGTTGGCGATATTTTACTCGACTTTGAAATTTGGAAAACATTTTCTGACGGAGATAAAAAAAATGGAGGTATTTCCACGGCAATGAAAATTGGCTTAATTTTCTGTAGACCTCAAGAATTGCAGCCGAACTTACTCTAGTTATTTCGAACTCCCAAAAACCCTAGTTCCATTCCAGATAGCAAAGAATGGGTCCTCTTCATTATGAATTTGACGCCACCTAAATTATCTACGTAAACAAACTAAACGGTGGTTTGGAGTTCCCTGATGCTCTTTATTACAACATTTGACGAGCCCTACTGTGTTTCAAATTTTTGTGGATGCATACCAGTTTTCGCGAATCCACAAAATTGCAACGGTGGTTAACTTTAAAATATTTGAATTTCTCCGCTCTTAATCTTTCAGTTTTATTCTCTTTCCATGAGTCTGAAAAACGGTTGGATCCTTCTTTAATATTTTCTTTTATTTCTTACAAAAGGATAAAGGGTTCTTTCATAAATTCTAACATTAATACACTTCATGTTCCCTCTTCAAATTCCTCAAACATCAATTGCTTAGAGTATTCCTCCTGTTTGGCCTTTTCTTTATATAAATAGACATTCACCGGTCTCTACAATGTATTTACGCTCTCCGAAATTTTAGCCATCTGCAATTTTAGCCATAGATCAACCGAATACTTTCAACATAAAGTGCTTTCTAAATATATTTTCTGGTCAATCTTTTATCAACCAATCAATCAATAAAATTTTTATTCCTTCGTTATATTATAAATTTTACTTTAATTCTAATATTTAATTTCATAATTTAATAATATTTTTTTAAAATACGCTATCACTTTTGGTGGCTAAATCTGTTCTTTACAAAACTTGCATGCAGTATTTCCCCCTTTAAATTTTAAAAAAGACTGTGTATTTACAGCTCTTTTTTTATGCAAGAACTCTACAGCTTTCAAAACATTCCATTGAAATATGTTCTGTGGTAGGTAGGTCTCAAATTTTTATCATTTTCTTCAAGATGTGAGGTAAAAGAAGAGAGAAACAACAGTTAACAATAATTGACAACAGAATATCTTGTTTAAATTAGTGCTAAATAAAGTTATATAAATTAAGTAGCCAAGAGTAAAATATGCTACATAAAAACATTATGGCTAATAACAAAATAGGAAAACCGTATTTGATTTTACACCTTCCTTTTTTGTCGGAATATTGTATTGTTTGGCTACATTTTTCTGATTCGGCAAAAATGGTCGTCGGTATTTTAAGTAAATAATAAAGTAAAGCTATTTAAAATACTGACATAATAGTTTATATTCCATTCGAATCGAAATGATTGTCCTATTTTAAAGAACAATACCTTTTTCCTGCTCTGTCACTTATTTTAAGGTGAAAATATAATTTATTAAATACGATACGATAGCACGAATATAAGTATTAATTTAATTTTGTTTTACATATATTTAATGTTATTAAATTTTCAAATGATTTTGTTTTCTTCAGGGACTACATTAATGGGTTCTTTGGCAAAAATATTTAATTTCGGATGCGTATTTTGCGTTGGAAACACTGTCATTTTTATTATATGGTAGCTTGTAATTATTCCCCCAAAGAAACTGCATAGCGCATTCTAAGATCTGCTGAAACGTAAAAAAAATATCGTTTAATTTCTAGACATTTAACGCACGGAATGAAGTTGAAAAAGTTGGTCTGTGTTGACAGACGCAACAATGATGTAATTCTTGCATTTCATTAAAGAATTTTAAATCTAAAATGTTTTATGTCATGGCTTTTAGAAGTAGACAACACAATTGGATATTCCATTAATAACTAATGAGGTTTTGCATCCTTACAATCTTTACATTTTTACTGTCAACAGACCTTAACTTTTCAACGGTCTTTACTTTTTTCCATTATAGTACACTCATATTCACTTAGGGTTACTTCTGTTGGCTTTGTCACGAGGACAGGTTAAAATTAGTTGTTGGAGCATCTTTTAGCTGCTAATTTCGATCTTACCATCAAAAACAACGTTTTTATGTGGATCCCATCCAGGAAGGACTACAGCAGAAAGAAACATAACCCTTGTAATAAAGCGTTTGCCTTTACAGCTATTATAATGAACTTCTTCATCCGAAAGAATACTGAAGTTCGTTTTGATTTTGTCAAGTAATACCATCTCTCATTAATAGAAACAATATCATACATAGTCTTGAATTTATATGAATTAAGCTCCAGAAAAGAAGTAGCAAATTTATGCCTCGCTATTTTACTCTATCTTGCAATTCAGATCTCAGATCGTGTTTCACCCCAATAGCTATATAAAAAAATAAATAGACATATAGTGTCAAAACTCTGTCTTTTATGGTAACTTATTCAAAATAATTTTTCCTGCTTTTATCTTCTTAATCCGATACAAATTTAAATGATCGGACAACCATTTCGATACGGAAGGAGTATTTGATAAATGTTTTAGTCATTTAACTACTACGCAATAAGCAATACGGATGAATTAAATATTTTCATTATTAAAAGGATACAGACATATAAATCAATAAAAGAATCATAATAAATATAAATAACATAAATATGGACCATAATAAGCAAATGTAGCAATATGAAACAAAAAATGAATGAAAATAAAAAAAAGTTTAACTCACAAGAGGTGTCGTTTCCAACTACAAAAATAATCAAAAGTTATTTCAGAAGTATGTAAAATAATCTAAATAAACACTCTTAAAAACAAAGATAAATTTAATTCCACCAATGATGGAAATAAAATTAAATAAATACAATAATACTTGAAATTCCGATACAACGCTATCTAAAGATGTAACGAACTCTTCGTCTAGCTGCTGTTGTTTCTAAAGTATATAGAAGGATGCAAAATTTAAGGTGATGTAGGGCGCATTCAAAGTATTGAATACTGCACAACAATCCATGTCCGGAAACGTCATGAGAAAATGGTTGCACAGTTACAAGTAATGAAAGGACAAAGACTACCAGAAACATTTGTCGTACAAATATTACGAATGCTACAGAAGGTTATTCCATTTCAAAATATCACCGGAGGTGACGAAGTTTCCATTCCTTCAAGCAATGCACGGACACATTATGAATTTGCAAACATGGTCAACACCTATTTTTTCTTGGATATTCGCTGCAGTGCATACGAATCTTTGATTTAGATTAATTTTTGACTCGACAGGTGTTTCAACAATATTTAATTCACAACAGCTTTAAGTGCCCTTCCTCTACTAAAGTAAGAAATCCAGGCTGCTTAAATCCGGAAAATGTAGGAATCAAACGACAGGCAAACGATCCACTATGCTCAATCCATTATTGAAAAAATGGTACATTCCTGTGATACGGGAATATTAAGTACAATTTAAGACTTAGCTGAAAAGTTAGATATTTCCTCCAGTGAATAAAGCATATGGTCGAAGGCAGAGCTCCTTAAGTGCTCAGCACCATCTAATGAAACATAAAAAGAACTCTCAACTAAAAACAAGTCATGTAAAATTACAATTTTTATGGAAAAAAAGTAGACCATAAAACTCATAATAATATCAAAGAGAATCCAGAGGCTGAGGAAATCTTGTCAAGGAGAGGGAAAAAAGCCCTTTGTTAGTGATTACAAAGGACAAAAGGATTTATTAGTGATGGTTTATTAGTGATGAAGGACAAAACATTTTTTAATACGTATTAATATGCAATTGAACTTTTAATGAAAATTGTTATAATTAGTAGATTTCTCTCCGAATCATGAAAATATAGTTTTTCTATGTTTTGGACTTTGCTTCCTTGTTTTGCATAGACCGCGATAGCGAGTGGTCACGATCGCGAACTCGAGGTAGGCATTGTTTCCTTTGATTCTCGGATTCGAGTCAAGATGTCATTTAAAACTCCTTACGTAACAGAGCTGATGGATGTTAAATATGTCGAAACTTTATATTGAGCAAGGTGAGGTGTGCAAGTCTGGAGAATGCGGTGTAAAATCAGGCGTCATCCTCGGAAATAGACCGAAGTTCCAAATTACAAGGTCGTCGCCAACAGCCCTCAGGTTGCTTCTGAGAGCTACGTAAAAAAGAAAAAACTCCTCAATCAATCATGTTTTTACGAGTTACTAGTTTAGCATATTTTAAGAATGTAACAAGCTTGTTAATCAAGAATTAGCTCTGCACGAGAAGTAATGTTGTGTTTGCTATTTAGCCATAAAACACTATGATCCAATTTTACATAGTAAAGAATTGCAAAGCCCGATTGAAAATTTCCCCTATTATTAAAATAAATATTTAAATAAAACTCACTTTGTTTTGCGAGGTCTGAAAAAAAAATCAGATTTATGTCCATATATTATTCAACAAATCAGTATCAGAGAGAGAGAGTTTTGAAATGGTTTGCTTTGCATTATAACACTAACAATTTTAAAAACAGATTAAAGAGATTAGAACATTCCCAGAATTAATACTTATCTTCGAATTATCAAAGTTTAACTGTATCACACTGCACAAATCGGAAGTTAAAGAAGTAATGCTATAAAAAGTACTAAGTATAGAAATAGAAATATATATATATACGATTATACATTATTTAATATGCAGATCATATTTTATGGATACAGCATTGTTAGATATTCGAAAGCGGACGACTTTTACAAATTATCTTAAATCAGTATAGTATAATCTTTCTCTAATCCGGGACGTTCGGGACCCCGACTGTGCTGCATTAGCGATTTTGCCCGTTTACAGTTTTAACAGGGATACCAAAGATAAACCACGAGAGGGAGAAATGATAAAACTAAATTCGTTTTCGTTCGTTTAAGCAGTAAAACGTGTATTTAATTCGTATAAGCTCACTGTGAACCTATGTAAATGATAAAAATATTCGACAATGCATTTAATTTCATTATAATAACTATAAAATCAAATTCAAATATTCAGCATTAGTTTAATTTAATATTCTTGTGTACTGATAAAAACACAACACAAAATAAAAAAAAAATGAAGAACAAGGGGAGTTGAAATGAGTTGTGACGAGCTACTCTAGTCAGCTTATGCTTTTCAGCTTTATTAGTTCTTGATGAATATCTGTTGGCCTTCGAAAACATTTTATTGTTGTTACATTGTTCGTATAAAATAGTAACGTTGTGTAAACGTGACATGTAATCCGCTAGAAAACAAGTAACACTATACTGAAACGAAAACGAATAGTTAAATGAACATTGTGCAAAAAGGCGAGCAACTCTGTGTCGAAACTTGGAGGTAAAGATCAACAAACTTGCGAGCACACCATCGAATGTTGGTTTAAGTGCGTTTACCGTATTCAACTTACATTCACTATTAACGAACTGTTACATTTCAGTTAATACTATTTTGCAATATATAATTTGCGTATTGAAAATAATTATAGTGGAATTTTTCTACTTAGATTGGGCAATTACGAAAAGTATTATCGTTAGGTAAATTACCAAATTATGTTGAAATTATAGAAAGGAGTGGTTTATACATTCTGTAGATTTACAATTATCCATTTTTACCTCGTTGGTCATCTTTTAATAACAAACCAGAAACTCTTCATCCTTAAAATTGTATTGCATATTTGTTTTAAACCTTGAAAATTAGACTTAAGTAAATTTTAAAATAAAACTTTTAACATTCTATTGACAAGCTGATTTTCTTTTCTCAAAATCTTAATGATTTAAAATTTTTTGGTATGAATTTGAGATGACGCTTCGCTGTAACGGTTTTCTAACAATGGAAAATTGAAATTTACAACAGTCAGCCAAGGAAAGTTTAAGCAATGATTCCATAGCCTAGGGAACGGATTCGAGGACGATTTTGGTAACTTGGCGAGAAACTTGAAGACAGGTGACAAAAGGATGTTTCTAGAAAATGCTGGAATCTATGCAATATTTCCACTGGGAAGGAAGTTACTGACTTTTACCTCTGACGTCACACCTAGCCGAAGCACCACTAAATAGTGAAGGGATGTGAAGCCGGAAAGATCGATTGGGAAATCGACTTTGAAGTAGTCGGTATTGGCTTAATAAATCAATCGAAGAGTAATCGATAGCGTAGCGGAGTGAATTTTCAGAAGCTGCCTGTAATTGCTGAGGAATCTAAAGGGAACTGTCGGAATCTTTTTTGGTGCCTGCCTTTCAAGCGCAAAGTAATATATAAGTGCACGAACGTTATTATAAGAGCAGTTTTGTATGTGTTTGTGTTTCTGATCAGCACAAGTGTTCTACTTGTTCCTAAATCTGTGTCGCTAATCTATATAAGTTCTGGTTTCCTATTTGTGATGTTTTCTGCCCAAGTATTGCTTCTTGTGTGTTCATCATGTCCTCGATGTTTGCGAATAAAGTGTCATTTGCTGTTATCCGACGTATTAGACTTCACTCGCTCCCACCAACATGTCTGAGAGAATATTTCTAGCAATATTATATCTATTTCTTTTAAGATGAAAATATAACTTAGAAATTTAAATATTAAAAAGGCAATTTGATTTTTCGGAAAATGGACTTTTCGAAAATGAAAATGATATTTTCGAAATAATCGACTCAAATTTTTAACAGTACAATACCGCTTTTTAATCCAATTCTATAATCCAGCACTCATGGAGCCGTTTAATTTCAGAATTTTTTCGTGTGGATTCGGAATTTCTTGACCTTGATCACTACATCAAGACACATTCAATGTTTATCGTAACTGCTAGTGTTCGTATGAGTAAAGCGTTTTTTTTTTGTTTTCTGGCGAATTACACATCATATTTTCAGAATATTACAACTATATACGCATAGTGTACAGTTGAACACATTATGTTGTAAAATGATCTCAAAATCCAGTAAACGTTCACAAAATGCTAATAAAACTGATAAGCGTTGGTATGTGACTGGAGTAGCTTGTAAGAACTTGTTTAACTATTGTTGTTCTGTGCCAATTTTTCGTTGCTGTGCTTTTATCAATACAGGGATATTCAATTCAATTCACGTTCAATGGTTGAATTTAATTTTGTAGTCGCTAGAATGTTTCTAAGTAATGCTTTGATTTTTATATCATCTACACTGGTTCAGAATGTGTGCAAACATATCAAATGCATGTCTTAATCGTTTAAATTGTTTACACACACATACAAACACAAATATATATATATATCTTTGGTTTTCCTCATTGAAACTGCACTGATGTTCGAAAGTTCTGTAAATTAACTAATCCAGTATGATCGTGGTTCCGAACTTATGGGAATAAAGAGCGCTTACTGGATTAGATTTTAACAATTAAGAAACTTAATATCAGCATTTTAATAGTTAAATAAATGTTTTAAATCCATATTAAGCTTGAAAGAAATATATTTATGTTTTTTTTATTTTTACCATAAGCTTCGAAAAAAGTAAGCAATCTAATAATGAATACTGATAGAGAGAATTCAAACTTACTACTGAAAAATGAAGCCACTGAAAGGTAATAGTAACGCATTATAATACAAGACAGGGTATTCCAGAATACAATTATGAAAAAAAAAAAAAAAATCTGAAGTTTTGTATCATATTCAAGTCGACAAAGAAAAATAATAATGTTAATTTAGAAAATATTTTTTTAAGAATTGTAATTTTGTTGGATATATAATTATATTTTACCTAAAATTATTAAAGATATCTGCAAAATTTAACGACACACTAGCAAATTTGTTCAAAAACATACTGAAAAGCCTAATGGTACAGATTAGCAATACACAAGTATCCAAATGGCAGTAACATCCCGTAAGAAATGCATAAATGGGCAGTGCATCGTCAAGGCTTTCATTAATACTCAGGTGATTCACGCGAAAATTTTTCTAGCGTGATTATGGTCTTACGAAGGGAATTAACAGATTTTGAACGCGGAATGCAATTGGAGTTTGGAGTAAGGGATATTATATTTAGTGAATTTTTTTTAGGGATTTCAACATTCCTTAATCTACAATGTCAGAGTATACTGAGAATATATAACTTCAGGCATTACCTCTCATAATGGATATTACATTGGCCGATCGCGTCTATTTAAAGACCGATATCAGTGGCGTTAGTGTTACCAAACAAGCAGCACTACGACCAATAAATGCTACAATCAGTGCGGGAGGTACGAAGACGAATGAGTTTAGGCAGTGCTGGGAAATTTGATATTCATGGGATATGGCAGCAGAAGACAAATTCGAAGGCCCTTCCTAACAACATGCCATTGGATGCAACGCCTCTAGTGGGCTCATGAACATATCTATTTTGCGCTACATGACTGGGAAAACGTCACTTGCTCAGATGAGTTACGATTCCAGTTGGTAAGAGCTGATGGTAGGGATTGAGCGAGGTACAGACCCCCGAGGCTATAAACCTAAGTTGTCAACCAAGCACTTAATAGTTTGTATAATTTGGTAGTGGCACCATAATGATGTGGTCTATTTTTTTGCATAGCAAGAACTGAGCCCTCTGGTCAAACAGAACCTAACAAGTACAGTAAATGCTTATGTTCCAGCTACTTGGAGACCATATCTTGCCATTGATGAAATTCATGTACCCATTCGATGGAATTTTTCCAGATTACAATACGCTATGTCACCGGGACATAATCAATAGTGATTGGTTTGAAGACCATTCTAGGAATTTTCAGTGAATGATTTGGACACCTAAATTGCAGTCATGAATCCCAACGAGCATACAAGGGACTTGATAAGAAGGTCAGTTTGTGCACAACCTCCTGCACCGGCAACCCTTAAGCAATTATGAATGGTTGTAGAAGCAAGATGGCTAAATATTTCTTCCAATGACTTGTTGAATCAATGCCTTGTCGAGTTTTTGCACTTCACCCAGGCAAAAAGAGTTCCCTAAGGACATTGAGAGGTATCCCGCGATTCTTGATACTGAAGTGTATATTTGTGAAGCCTTTTTAAATTTAATATCTATTCTAAAACTTGAATGAATAAATAAGCTTTTTGAAACTTTCGTTAAGATGCCAAGTGACGTAACACAATTCGTTCTAAGTTTTTAAATATAATCATAATTTTAATATCTAAATTTTTTAATATTATAAGCCAATATTGAAATGCGATAAGTAATAGATATATTTTTTTAAAAGATCGAGCTGTTTTACACATTTCGAAGATATTTTCTGTTTTCAAAAAGGGCTATATTTGTGTCAATGAAGCATTCAACTTCCCATCAAAAGTTTTATTCAGAGCATTAATTAATGTGAATATGATCATCAATAAATAAATGATATAACCTGCTTATGAATAGTCGTTAAAAATGAGATACCTTTAATAAAGTTATTAAAACTATTATATCTTACAGAGGTATCTAAACTATAATATTAATCAATTAACATATACGAATAAGAATTGTTCGGCCATTGCTTTATCCATTGTTAGAGATAATTCCTGAAATTATATATTTCTGGCACACTCTAAAAAAAGAATTTTTTTTTATTGATGTTGATTTTTTTTCACGTATTTGATTTTGCAATTATCGTAAAATTCTGCTTAAAATTTTTTGAATAATATGACTTTTAAAAAATAGACTCTAAATGTTAAATGAATGTTTAAGACCTTTGATGAGAATTATATTCTCTTTACTTTTCAAAGCGTTTTTGACATCAAACTGTAGATAATGGTGCCTCTCTATCTGAAATATTACAAAAAATTGAAAAAAAAAATTATTTTCGTGATAAGTGTGAATCATTAAATATAATTACTAGAAGAATGAGTTGTAACATGTTATGCATAATTGGATTTCTTACATCAGAAAGCATCTAAACTTAAAATCTCAAGCAATTCTCTCCAACTGTTCGGGGAATAATTAGTTTCAAACTCAGAATTGGAAGTCGTTGAGTTTAAAGAGGCCGGATTCTAGCTAATACTATTTAATTATTGATCCAATATTCAAGAAGTGTTTGGAAATGAAAAATATGTTATGAATTGCATTTGTACGAAGTGATTCGGTCTATGCTTCTATCATTATTTACCAGATATCTCTAGAACTAATAACAGAATTCGAGTGATATTTAGAACATAAGCTATTTATATAAATATCTGCCTAACTCTGCACCGAAAAAAATAAAATTTCTGCGGCTTAAATTTTTCCTGCGGCCCTTTTTTACAAACGTGCAAGAAAACGGGGAAGGAGTAGCGAAAGAAAGAAAGAAAAAAAAGGAACAACCATAGAGGACGAGAAAAATCTCTTACGAAACCAAAAATAAATTATACAAATTTAAAAAATTCTTTGCAAAGTTTTACAAAGAACAGATTTAGATACTCAAGCTGCGCTTTTTTTTTAAATAATAATTATTAAATTACTCAATTAACTATAAGAATTAAAGAAAACGATGAAAAATCGAGAAATTGAAAATGGAAAAACTTTTAAAATATTAAAATTAAAGCAAGCGTTAAATTATTAAATTGAATGTAATGAGCTACATGTAATAATAATTATAGGAAACGATAAATTATTAAATTGAAAATATTTATGCCAAATGTAATTAAAGTTTACGCAAACTATAGAAAAATTAAAGGTGATCTGGTACGCCAAAAGGGATCCATTTAAAACAATAGTTCCTTGGGTGGCTAAAAAAATAGCTGCCTCACAGCTGTCTTAAAATTCTGAATAATGCTATTAATTTTCAGTCATATCTTGATTTCAGCTTACATAAAATTTAAGGTAATACATAAATCGATAAGTAAATAAAATACTTTATTTTTATATTTGTTTCACTTCAATCTAATGAAAAAATTGGGAGAAATTTACTACGACATATTTTTGAAAATTGAGTTCATTAGTGGTGAAAGCAGGTGTCAGACATATATTACATATATTTAGTTTCAATGCAATAAAAAAATCAGGAGAAATTTACTGTAACGAATTTTTGAAAATTAAGTTCGTTTCTGGTGAAAGCAAACATCAAAATATACGCAAAAACAATATAAATTTTTGAAAAGTGGCCAGGTACGACATTTTTAACTAAATAAATAGCCCCTTGAGTGGCTAAAAAAATAAACAAGTTGCAAGAGGAAAAAATCTTAAAATGTGTTTGAAAATGGATGAGCAGAGACCTGAGTCAAAAGAAAGGAGGCAAGGGAGCGAAACGTGTCACTGAAAACTTGGAAGAAACGCGGTAACTGAAAAAACTGAAAAAAAGATAACAAAAACCCGAGAGAGTATGGGAGTTTTAAATTGAGTCAGAAATGTTTGAAACAAAGAATTTTGAAATGAGGCGTTGGTCGTAAAACCGATCGCAGTCCAAGTAAGGAGATGACAAAGTAACGAGAATAAAAAACAAAGAAAACAAAAAGTGTGTGGGGAAGTCCGAATGTCTGAGGTAAGAAGTGCAGGGAATAAAGGATCGCAAATCCTCTGATCCTAAAGTGTAGATGTTCGTCATTAGAGGGAGGACACAAAAATGCTACCATGGGGAGATGAACTAAAGGTTGTCTGAAAGACTCATCCTTTGAAAGTTTGGGACTAAGTTGTTCGACCATTTCAGTACATTTTTTTTTTTTTTTTTTTTTGAATTCGAATGGTTGTATTGAATGTGGAAAGTGAATTGTTCGAAGATTGGATTTTTTTTCTAATAAATATTTTCAAGTCCTCATGATTAGAGAGATTGCTGCGCTTTTAGACATTTTGTAATAATGTTTTATTTTATGAGTTATTCGTAATAATGTTTTTTAAAAAATGTCAAAACACTTTCAATATAATGCAGAAAATTGATACCAATGTTGGAAATTTTACTGTCGCTCAATTTATATTAATATTGTAACCAACGATTCTCTTAAGTCTTAGTTTAGTAGCCATGGACCCTAACTACTGCGAATTAACGGTGCTCTTGAGCTCAATTTACTAGTAATTAAAATGTATTATAATCAAATTTATTACTTACCTTCATTTTGAAAACCTTGAAAAAAGAATAAATGTTAAAATTGTGTAATTTGTTTTCGTAATTTATAAGTATTTAACGAAAAAAAATCTTTCCTTTTATTAAAACCATTCTTTATTTAAGATGTTCCTATACGAAGACGGTTCAAATTGAAGCAAACGATAAGTTATTAACTTTAATATATTTAAGCTAAATGTAATTAAAATTAAACTAAACAATAAATTATTAAATTGAATATATTTAAGCTAAATGTAATTAAAGTTCAAGCAAACGATAAGAAATTGAAAAATGATCTGGTTCGCCAAAAATGATCCAACTAAAACAATAACCCCTTTGGTGGCTAATTATTTTATCTTTAAAATGAATTGGACTTATTTTTTTATTTTTGCATTGCTTTTTTAGTAATATAACACATATTTAAAAGAATACATGGAAATGATGAACTTTAAAAAATGTCGATAAAAGAGTTAAAATTTCTTTTTAATTCGTGAGTTGAATACTTCTTGGATTTATAAAATATATAAATATTTATTTTTGTCCTATATTTTCCTTACCGGGTGGTATCTCAGGCAATTATTTTTATTTCTTTAGTTATTTTACAGAATCAATAACTTTCAAGCATCTTGAAAATCATTCCTCTAATAACAAATTTTGAAACAATAATTTTACAAAGTCATTTCCTTATCATTTATATTATTTATTTTAACCTAGCATTTCATATGCAAAAAAATTCGGTATTGAAAATTAATTTTCATTGTATAGTTGTTCCGGCTTATATGTAAAATTACACTCAAAAATTAAATAATAAATTAACATTTACTTGTTGCATATTCCAATAATCAACATTCTCGAAATATCGTCTGGTAGAAGATTTATTTTATATTTTTCATACGCTGTTTCTATTAAAAAAAATAGCTTAAAATGCGTTTTAAGCCATCACTTAGAGTGAATTTTAAAATCATCAAATTGTCCCTTATTTTAGAATAACAGCATTTAACGGCCATGTTTAACAAGAAAAAAGAGGGTTTCCACATTTGGCAAACTGTCCTTAATAAAATCTTTCGTAGCCGAGTGGTGAACCTAAAATAGTTACACAAATAGTATTTCCACAATTCGAATTCTGAATAGGAGTTTGCTCTATAATTTTTTGGGTTTAGTAATTTTAAGTGGTCCATTCTAGTTCTCGTTGTGACTCGCTTTAGTTATTTCGTCCAAATGGTCTCTCTATTCATAAAATTCTTGAAACTATCTAATCTTGAAACGATAGGTGATCTAATGCTACACCTGGAAATATTTGAGGCATTACCTATCGCAAATGATATATTTTAATATTTGTGTATGTGTCTGGGTATATTTATTTTTAGCAGTAAGAAATAGTGATATTTAAATAATAATTGCTAAATTTTGTTAAAAATAGTAATATTTTTTACAATAATATATTTTTAATAGTAACAGTAATAGTCTCTATGCAGACAAACTGAAATTCATTAAACTGTGTTTAAGTCTTTCAGTCATTTTGAATTATACTATAACGCTAGAATTAAATGAAAATTTTAAGAAATTAAGCCCATAACTTTTTTGAATTGTTTCGTATCAGATTAATTTATAGATATAATCTTAACAAATTTTAATTGCATCTGATTCAACTTGAAATGATTAACATTTTTGCTACTTTTTTGGTCATTTTCTCTTCTCATCCTCAAACAAATGGTTTTACTTTGAGAAAAGTAACCCATTCTACAATTAAAGAAATAATATTAGCTTAAATGCAGTATACACTTGGAAGCGGTTTTTATTAGACAAATTTGTCAACTTTCGTAGTTTAATAGTGTTTCAGTATATCGCTTAGAAGGTCAGTGCATCTGGAAGTCCTCTAATTTCAGATTCCAGGGATTATTATATATATATATATATATATATATATATATATCTAGGATTTTCCAGCAAATTATCAAAGAATTAATTTTATTTTCCAATGTACTGTAAAACCAGTTCCTCAGTTACTCAGTAGATGGCACCATGAATCAGCGTCCTGTGATAGCTCATGCAGCGCCACCTATTCCTGAACAAAACTGAGCGACATTTTGTTCTCGTGCTCTTTCATCCACTTTCCGCTTATCTTCTCCTCCGCATCACCCTCGTTGAAGATGAACTCCGAACGCCAGAGCGCGTTCCAACGCGCATCGCCGATATGGGATAAAATTAATTAGGCAGCCATCTACCCGTCTCAGAAGAACTGTTTACTCCTAATAGAGATAACCTGTATATAGATTAATGTGTATATATTTTCCCTTCATCTCTCCCTTCTAATAAACGAAGTAAAACTAGTTGAGCCTCATCATTGAATTCCTGAGAAATCATCATAGAATCCGGTAATGGAATTATTCCCCTAGACAAATCAGCCCTTTGCGGACGAGCAAACGAATGTAGATTCGAGATGTACAATCTCATTACCCCCGTTCTACACACACACACACACACACACACACACACACACACTTTAAATGATGACACAAAACTCATTAGCGTTTTAAATACAAAATCTTCATGAAAGATAAGAAACTGAGAAAAGGCAGTTTAAATTTTAATGGTCAACGAAAATATTTTCATACTATTAAAGTAAATTTAAATAACGTACTCAAGATCGTAGCTAGATCTTTTGTAAATATATTAAGAAAAGTTATGCAATCAAAATATGGTAGTAAAAATGTTTTCGATATTTTGGTCGTGTTTAGGTTTCTGTATCCCCTCTTAGATGCTATTCTGTAGTTTTCTACGGGAATACAAGATGTTTGTCTTCTTTGAGAGTTTAAAAATAAAACGTGATATTTTCCTAATGAAAAACTTTTTTCAAATAAGTAACTACCAAATATTGTAATGGTAACATTTCTCTGAAAGCAATAAAACGATAGCTAAAACCTGATAGAGTGACATTTATACAATTGAAAAAAGATAATTTTTTCCTCAGTATTTTGGTCATTTTTAATACAAAATTTTGAAAATGTCACCTTAAAAACAAAAATTTGAAAAAATATTGTTTTGTAATTTTACTAAAAGTCAGTAATTTGCAAATAAAAAATTTTTAATACTCACCACCTACAGCACCTGCCGATATAAAAACAAGTTACTAAAGTAAAAGTTGAGCACATAATTAAAATTATGTAGCGAAATTAATACTTTTATAAGGATTTTAAAGAGATAATAATTAGAAAAAAAATCAAAATTTTCAACTCTAAGTGTAACTAGCTATTTTGTTTGAACTGCATATGTAACATTAAATGTTGTTCAGTAAGAAAAATTGCAAAACATTTTATATTTTGCGTAATTTAAATGTTTTTACAATTTATTACCCTATTGTTCTTGCTACCATCTATATGTTAAACGAAAGAACATTTCATTTTTCGTATTTGTTCACTTTGCAATGCATTCGCCGCGTTATTACCCTTAAGAGATATATTGACTTTATTTTATTAGAATAAGCATTATCAAAATGATAACAGTCCACGTAATGGAGCGTTATCTTAATATCACGCCCTTAACCAATAAATAAGTGAAAATTCCACTAATCTCAATAATAATAAAACTAGATATTTTTTTAATATACTTCTAGAGACACTCTTAGAAGACCGCCTCACGCTTACCAGCGTAGATAAACTGTGCTCAACAATCGAACTAATTCCTCCGTCTCCTCTAAGTTCCGATCTCTGTATATGATAATTTTCTAGTCTTATATAGTCTCGCTAGTTTACATAAGTCTCGGTTCTATCTCAAAGAGAGGTTCTCAGTTGAAATAACAGCACGACTTTAATAAACAATCACTCCATTCAAAATCATAAAAAAGTAGCCTCCGTAGTTAATGGAAGGTAAATGGATGTGAGAGCCTCTGACAACTTCATCACGCTATGCTGTCGTCTACTGCATTTCACCGCGCAGAAGAGTGCTCACTGCATCGTCCTCGCTGAATTGAACACACGTCGCATTGACCGCATGTCCAATGGCGCAAAATCTTTTCATCGATACTTTTCAAAATTCAATGACACATATTTTTCAAAAGCTCTTTTTTGTATTGTGGTCAGTTTTTCTGCATCTTCTCTTTCATATAATTTAATGAATGCCCTAATACCACAAAATATGAAATGATCGTACAATTATTGAATTCCTATCTTGGGCATCCAAGCCTCTACTCGCTATCCTCGCTAGCTGAAAATGTTTTCTGGTTAAAGTGTATTCAAATTACCCAAAGGATTTCTCTTTTGTGAAATTTAAATTTTAATTCCAAAGTTAATTATGTTTTTTTTAAATTTATTAATTATGATATAGAAGTTATCATCCTAACTGTCGATGGAATTCTGTAATTGATTCTGGCATTTACCAAAAATTAGTTAATGCAGCTTCTAATATTCTCATTTCCATAAATTTGTTATTAATGTAATATCACCATTACCATCCATCTAAGTCTTGCCGTGTTTACTCTCACAAACTCCCTACAGCCTAATTGTGTAATGTCTTTTTCACATCGAAATATCAAATCATATGAGCTACATAAAAAGCAAAGTAGCGTAATTCTGTAGAAAGGATTCCCCCTTCAGATTCATAAAGTTGGATGCAGTGAGAAAACTTATGTTAAATCAGGAAGACTTGAATACCGAGTTATTGAGGAGAAACAAGACATCGATGTTACTCCTGAACCAAATATTTCATATTTCATTAGTGCCAAAGGGGCAAAACCTATGGAACAATGGTTTGAATTACGGCTGTAGAGCATCGGACGTTGCTTCCCTACGGGCCCCCCAAATCATGGATCTCCGAAGTTTTGTGGGAAGGAATGGAGCCCTTAGTTTACTGTCTGTAAGGTTTCTGATAGACTGTAATGCTACTCGCAGATGCTTTGTTGATGCTTGTTTATATTAGATGTTGTTGAAGAAATGAAAGTAATAGATTTAGACCTTCTCTTCGAGAAGGACTTCATTTCTTACTTTCCAGACTTGTACTACCACAGTCAATATTTGCTGAGTTCCAGACACGTAGACACTTTACTCAATTTTTGAAATTGTTTTACTCATAAATGAATCGAAAAGTTAAACAAGCATTTTACCTATGTGAATAATACATTTGAGATTGAATATGACTACAATAAGAAGGAAGGAAGGAAGAGTTTTTTTAATTGTATGAATATAATGTTTTTCTTAAATGTTTAAATCTTATTTTATTTTTTATTTGCTCTTTGTCCTTATTAAACCATTTCTACTCCCAAATATAGCATTGTATATTAGAAGTACTATTCAGGTAAATATCGAGTTTAAAAAGTTCTTAAATTTTTTAAACAATATTTAACATAAAAATGAAATACCGATAGCAGATTCCCTTAGATGAAGAGAGAGAAAGAAGCGAAAAAGGAACTTCTTTATTTTTTTTTCCTCTTTCGGATGCACTTCATTGAATTCAAATAAATGCCGTAGTCTACGTTTGAGGTGGAAAGTAGAAATTACGTAGGTTTAACATTATGTTCACAAAATCAAAATGGCTAGTAGACGAGAGATTTAAGCTTTTATTACCTCATTTCAATAGAATAAAAATTATAAATTATTTTAGGTAATCAGTGTTAGATCTAATTGGAGATACCAGTTGTGAATTGCGTCACACATTGTATATTAAATATTTAGTGTACAAGAATTTGACTTCTTAGAAGATACGCTTGCTCGTTCTTGAGGAAATTCTAAAGTATTTGTTTCAGTCTGATGTTTTATTATTTACTCTTTTAATCAATAATTTTGTAATAAAATATTGTCAAAGGACTCAAAAATGCTCTCTGTGAAAGTTCTGATATGGATGTGTCAGCTCTGTGTCGTCCTCGTCACTTAACCGATGTTTAAAATTCCGAGGGCCATCTCCAATAGCCCTCGTGTTGCTTCTAAGTACGATGTTTAACCACGCTCACTCGTTCAAAGATTCACTCGAATTATGTATTCATGTCGAGGTCTCTTTTTCAGTTACAAAATAATAGAAGGGATTTAATGTAGTAATATGGCATTGAGAAAAACCATTGCTTAAGTTAAGAATGATGTACTAAAAAAGAAAGAAAAATAACGAATCCCTAATAAATTGCTTAAGGAAAATATTAAACGTATTAAAATCAAAAATGATTTATTTTTAATTCAATTTTATAGCACTTACTCGATAAAGAAAAAGCACTTTCAGCTGCAAAAGAAAAAGCACATATAAGCATTATAGAAGAACTGATAGAAAATTTATGTAAAAATAACTTATTAGGAAATCTCTTCAGTTCTACCATTTTATCCAGAATTTTTTTTAATGAAAACTCACATTGGGTTATTAAAAAAATACAAAAAAAGTGGTATAACTTATACTTAAATTCAAGCAAGTTTTTATTTATTTATAACTCTGAGGCTTAACAAATAAATCAGAATTATTATATAAATAAATGCTTGTCTGGATTGAAATATAAATTAAATGAAAAACCACATAGAGTTTTGAGTGTTTTTTGAATACATTACTTTAATTGAATTTCTGAGATTCATTAAAACAAAACTTATTTTTTCCTTTTGATAATCATCCTATATTTTTAATATTTTTCTTTAAAGTATTTTATACATTCTTTTAAAATTAGTACTATTTAAATACAGGATGTGTATGAAAATATCTTTTCTCATTTTTCCTCATCACTTAGTAGATTGCATGGATCGAATATATGGTCCCCTGTGAACAGTTTTCTTTCATTAGATATTAATAAGAAAATGTTTAGATTTACCCTAATTGAACATATATAAAATAGGCATTTAAGAAAAAAAGAACTTCGTTTTCAAAAAAACAATTACTCAAGGTTTTAATTTCTTCAAAAGATTTCAATACCTTAAAATTCCTGATACTCCTACAAAATGTAATATTTTTATTCACATTTTTAAAATTTTTAGTAGTGTTTTTCATAATTCCGTGCTTGGTTTGGGTTGTTCTTGTTTTATTTCTAGATTTGCAATTTTTTTCCTATCAGACACTATGAAGAATAATAAAAAAAAGCTATACTTAATTTCATGGACTTTTTTTTTTTAAAAAAAAAACTTTTTATCTCAATCCTTATTCCATTCGCATTGAATTAACACAACCATATTACACAAAATAACCAGAAATATTTTCAAAACTGTATATTGATTACAAATGTTTACTTTATATTGATTTTAAACATATGACCGTCATGAAAAGTAAAAAGGTAAGAAAATCCTTAAAGTTTTGAAAGTTCAAGAAATAATTTAGCACTCTGTTAAAGTAAATTTATATAACGCACTCAATCTCGTAGCTAGGTCTATGAAATTTTGTAAATATATTAAGAAAAGTCATGCAATTATAATACGATAATATAAAATATTTTAGATCTTTTAATCATTTTCAGGGTTATGTGTCTTCTCTTAGATGAAATTCTGTTGTTTTCTATGAAATTAAGAAATGCTTTTCATCTTTGAAAATTTAAAAGTATATCATGATATTTTATAATTCAAAAATATCTGTTTTAAAAAATAAATTAACAACTGCTAAATATTCTTATACTAACCTTTCTCCGAAAACACCAAAAATAATGCAACTATAGCCAAAATCCGATGGAGTGCCATTTCGCTGCTAAGTCGAAAATGATTTCAGCTCAAATTTTGTGCTGCTTTATTGACTATTGTTTATTGTGCGGCTTATGAAATATCATTACACCTGTACGTCTTAGATGATCATTTCTATTAAATTCAGCTTCTGTTTTACAACATCAAAATAAAGTGTGTGTTTTTCGAATTAGACCTACTTAATTTAATAAGCTTTCTTTTTATTATGCTATTCCAAGACATGAAAACACGTAAAATGTTTTAAGTATATCTGCGATAACGATGCTTTAAGAGTTTTTCCATTACGTAAAAACATTATTGTTATTATACTTTAAGAAGGTATTAAAGTACACTAAATGCCAAGCTTACTGCATGAAAAAAATAGTCGGACATACCTTAGACATGTGATTATATCATACCTGTACATTCGTCAAAAAAAAAAAAAAATGGCGCACTCTTTAGAATTTCCTCAATTTTCATAGAAGATGCATAAAATGGTACCGTAAATGCTCTTTAAATCTGGCACTTTTGATACCACAGTCATGCTGGATCGGCGATCGACAATATAGTTTCGACAGGGATACTTCATTTGTATGCGTACATTCTGAACTTGTGTAGACAATATAAATATTCATAAAAATATTTTTTCATTTTAGCAACTACAAAATTAAATTCAAATATCGAATAATAGTTTAATTGAATATTCTGATATTGATAAAAACGCAGCACAAAGAAAAATTAATACAGTACAATGATTGTTTAATTACATTTTGACGAACTGCGCTAGTAACGTGCTTATGTTTATTCGAACCACCTGTTGGTCTTCCAGTACACTTTACTGTTCAATGCACTATACGAACACGATTGCAATACCTAAGTAAACGTGTTGGGTAACCCGCAAGTAAACAAGAAATATTGTTCTGAGATGAAAACTGGCAGTTATGACAAACACAATTCAAAAATGTCAGCAGCCCTGTGCAGCCATTTCGTGATCAGGGTCAACAAACCCCCAAATCCACTCGAAAAATTCCGAAAGCGAACGGCTAGATCTGAGCCGGACTATAGAATAGGACACACCATATAATACAGAATAAAAGAGAAACTACTGTACCGTCAAATGTATGAGTCATTTATTTTGCAAATGGCAGTACTAAATTGTCCAAAAAATCAAGCAGCCTATTTTAGTATGTACGTTTTTAAGTAGAGATTTTTTATTTTGGAGGAATTTGAACACTGTTCAAACACGCGAGCATTGCTGTTTTACGACGGGTCACTTTTAAAGTTAAACAATGCCTGTATGCCTGTGAAAAAATGCGATACCGAACGTCTCGATCGGTGAAGGATCATAGAATGTACCAAATCGTCGAAAAACGGATTGAAGAGAAGTTACTATATCACTGTTAATGGCTGAAATGCAACTGAATTATGATTCTGTTTTTGCCATATCTTTTCCGAATGGGTGGTATTTAATAATATTTGCATGATATTAACGATTTCATTTCTTGCCACCTCTTAAAGTAATTTACACGCTTAATCATTTCTACTAAATACGTATTGAAGATGTATACAATCAATTACACATTTGTACAGAGGAAAATCTATAGGTTTACAGGTACATTATGATCATTAAGTTACATTACTGTTGTATATATGTATAAACAATATGTATGAACATACATATTGTTTCAAAACATCTTAAGTAACTGTTCTAATGTCTCCTTCCCATTCCTTGTCCCTCCTTCACAATCCACGAGGTTGCCGAATAATACTAGCGCCAATTAGCTCGATTCTCTTTGAATGATTTATATATAAATTCACCACAGATGTTCATGAATCTGAATAGTGAATCAACTTTGTAGGAGACGATAGGCTCCGAAATGGAAAACGTTGGGCGTCAATGTGGGAGGCTGTTGAGCTTTCGTTTTAATGCCGATTACGGGGAGGAATCGTTATAAGTTCAGTAAAAGGAATTTGTTAGTGTAACGGTATTTATTACTTGAGATAAGTTACACATGGACAACCATTACAAATAAAATTCCAAAATATTCATAAGGTAGGTTGTAACTTCTGTTAAAGAAATTTTCAGCCATGAAGTTTTTTATGCATTTTCCTTTGGAGGAAAATGGTATAAATAGCTTATGCTCCAAATGCCGTTCTAATTATGTCACTAGTTGTAGAGATATTTGATAAATATCCATAGGGGGCATAGAATAGATTATTTTGTACAAATACGAAGATTACAAATGTCAATAAATGCTTATAGAATAAAAAAAAAAGATCCAATGCTATCGAGTGAAATAGAATATGAGAAAATCGGACTGAAATTGCTAGAGAACTTTATCTACTTGAGTTTAGACTACATGGATGGTTGAAAAATTAGGATCAAATTTGTCATTTTGTTAATATCGCTGATAACGATTAAGAAATATCTAGAATATCCAGATAGAAAAGAAAAGAGGCATCACACCATTTTTATCAGCTGGGAAGAGACTTGAGAAAGTTATTGAGAACGTACTTCTTTTAACAACTTGAACAAAATGTACAGTGTATTAATAATGTAGATTTTTCACAAAGAAAAAATAAATATTTTCAATGACCTTAGCAGTTTCCTTCACAATTAGTTATTGGAGAGAAAAAAACATTTCAAAAATTTTGAGTTGAACTTTTTGTTTACCTTTTAATGTTTGGGACACTCATAATAAAACTCATAAATTTTAAATATAATTTTAGGAAACTAAGTATTTCAGTTTAATTTTATGACGAGAACTCATTATGTGCAAGAAATGGATACCATCATGTGAAAATTCTTTCCAGAAGTCAATTTACTTTTCAGAAGTTATTTAGGATAAACCCTAAATTGATTCCTTTCAAACTATTGAAAGTGATAGAAAGCATGATAAGGATTGTGAAAGTAATTGTGGGAATTCTATTTTTAGGATAGTTCATTACTCAGAACGGGAATGCTTTAATGTCAAATATACTTTGTCATTACTCGGAAAATTGTTAATTGACACAATATTGAAAAAGTTTCTGGAAAAATTATGATTGGATCGTAAAACAGCTTTTTTTTCAATTAATGTTTTTTTTCTTTGTCGTATTATGATACACATTTTATGCCGTATAATTACTTTCTACAACATTTTAAACATTTATCGCGCACATCTGCGCATCTTATTTGAAGAATAAACGTGTGCACATATGTACACAAGAACATTTATTTTCTGTGTCCCTACATTAAAAAACAATAAGGAGTCAAAAATCAAATTAAATAATGAAGTAGTTGTATTACAAATGCTGCATAAACAAAAACATAAAAGCATGAAAAACAAGAACCAAAAAAAAAATTATTAAAAATAAAAATTATTTAAAACTAAACATTAAGTAAAAATAGATAACTACAAAAAATTAATTATTAAAAAGAATAAAGATATTATAAAACAACATAGCAAATAGAATATATATATATATATATGTGTGTGTGTGTGTGTGTCCGTAAGAATTTAACTTTAATTTAATAATTTCTCTTAATAATAATTTAATTTTCAATTCGGTTCCATTCTCTCTAGTTCAAAAGTAAAGAGTTCATTTTTATTTCCTGATCCAATTCCAAATCATCCTTCGTAGAATTTGTTTAATCCACTTTCCCATGGTCGTAAATCTGTTAGAATAATCCCTACTAGACTCTTTGTCAAAATCGGAAATCCCTCAGAATCTCTACCCCTAGAAATGTGAAAACATAACACATGACAAAATGTCCCTGCAAAATCCCCATTATATAATTTGATGCACAGCGAAAAAACGTGCTTTTTTCGCCTCGCCAGTGCAGGAAACTCTACACTGCTTATCGTCAGAAATGCATGTAATCTCTTTGACTCTTCTGTTATCAACGTTATATCAAATTGTACTCAAAATGGTCTCTCTCAACAAATAGTAAATAAAACTATTACTCGGCAAATTCGTTATTTTTATTAAACAACAATTATGGATGTTTTTAAGGAAGTATATATATATATATATATATATATATATATATATTAAAAGTAAACAAAATGGAAATAAAGATATTTATCACTGCTACTGACTTCGGATAGTGAGTTGCTTATAGATTTAATTATGATCAAAAACATTGCACACAATAATAGCTTTATAAAAAAAAGTTTACAAAAATCCGTAAATTTAAGAGTCATACAGAATAAGACACACAAAAAGAAAAGAATCCTACATTGCACAAACATCGAATTAAATAAAAAATCTCATTCCATCTATATGCCAAAGTGCTGTCATCAACGTACCAAAGTTATGATTAAAAACTTCAGAAAATGTATTTAAAAAAATTAAAATGGATTCCAAAACTACAAACAAATTAAAAAAGATCAAAAACATCTAAAAGTAAAAGAAAACATATTACTTTAAAAAACCAAAAGATGAATATTGAAAAAAAGTAATTATTCAATTCCTTAATTCTTATATTTTAAATTGATTTTTAGAAATTGAAATGGATAATTAACTTTTATCCAGTGATTATAGAACTTATTTAAATTATTTTGAATATCTATAAGTCTATCGACTAATTTCGTATTACGTTTGATATACTTACATAACAAAAATCCTGAAAATCGATACACTTAAATAGCTTTCAAAGAAAGGTGCTGTATTTCCGAAAAAGAAACAAAACTGTCTCTTTGTCATAAATAACAGGTCAATTAAAAAGTCCCTGGCCTGAGACATAGATGACGCTACTAGAATTAAATCCATATGTTTTTTAATAGTCCTAACCCTCAAAAGGTGCGTGTATTAATTTGACAGCTGTCGGATCATTAGTTTGTGAATTATAGCATTTTGAGTGAAGCAACTTTTGTTATTGTGAAAAAAATGGATAAAAAGGAATTTCGCGTGTTGATAAAATATTGCTTTTGAAGGGAAAAAATACAGTTGAAGCAGAAACTTGGCTTGATGCCGAGTTTCCGGACACTGCCCCAGGAAAATCAACCATCAAGGATTAGTATGCTAAGTTTAGACGGGGTGAAATGAGCACCGAAGATGGTGAACGCAGTGGACGCCCAAAAGAGGTTGTTGACATTAAGAGGTTGAAAACATTAAAAAAATCCACAAAATGATTTAGAATGACCGTAAATTGAAATTGAATGAAATAGCAGACACTCTAAAGATATCAACTGAACGTGTACATCATATCATTCACGAATATTTGGGTATGAGAAAGCTCTATGCAAAGTGGGTGCCGCGCGAGCGAGCTCACTTTTGACCAAAAACAACGACGAGTTGCTGATTCGGGGCAGTGTTTGAAGATGATCGAGCGTAATAAACCCGAGTTTTTGTGTCGATATGTGACAATGGATGAAACATGGCTCCATCATTTCACTCCGAAGTCCAATCGACAGTCATCCGAGTGGACTGCACGCGATGAACCCGCTCCAAAGCGTGGGAAAACGCAACAGTCGGCTGGTAAGGTTATGGCGTCTGTATTTTGGGATGCGCATGGAATAATTTTCATTGACTACCTTGAAAAAGGAAGGACAATCAACAGCGACTATTACATAGCGTTATTGGACCGTTTGAAGGACGAAATCGCCGAAAAACGGCCGCATTTGAAGAAAAAGAAAGTGCTGCTTCACCAAGACAATGCACCGTGTCCCAAGTCAGTGAAAACGATGGCAAAAATCCATGAATTGACTTCGAATTGCTTCCTCATCCACCGTATTCTTCAGATCTGACCCCCAGCGACTATTTCCTGTTCTCAGATCTCAAAAGAATGCTCGCTGGGAAGAAGTTTTCGTCGAATGAAGAGGTGATCGCCGAAACTGAGACCTATTTTGAAGCAAAGGACAAATCGTACTACAAAAATGGTATTGAAAAGTTGGAGGGTCGCTATAATCAGTATATCACCATTGAAGGGAATTATGTTGAATAAAAAAAACTAATTTCGTCAAAAAAATGTGTTTTACTATGGTAGGCCGGGGATTTTTCAATTGACCTGTTACTACAACACATCCTTCAACCTACAATATTAAACATTCGATTATCAACCTTGTATCCCTGAGATATACGGTAACATTTTTTTTTTGTTGACTCGAAATCCATCGGTTGAGAGGGAGACTGCTTCTCCAGCCAATCTTCTTAGCAGGAGGAGTGCCAGATGTCAGTTTAGTTTTTGTTACTATAAAGGAAATGTCATTGACATTGCCACGTCTTTTATTTCTCAGATATGACGACAGCAGATTCGTAAGTATTTTTGATCGTTCTGAATTTTTATTTTGTTACTGTATTTTTATGTGGACTTATTCTACTTATTCAGGTTTCAGATAATGTATCCATCACTATCGCAAACTGCAAACTCTGAGATACTATGACAAAGAAAGCAGACGACAAAGAAGAAAGGTTGACCGGTCAGCATCTATCCATAATTTTTTGAAAATTTTGTAAAGAACTATAAAGCGTTCTATTGTGTGGTGTCGGATACAAAACTAGATGAAAAGCTAGAGGCGATAGGAGGCCCATTCACTTAATATATTTTATCGAATCCCGCGAAACAAAAATATTTGCAGATGTTAATTCGAAAATGTTTTGTTCAAACAATTTGGAAATTTATCCTGGAAAGCAATCGGATGGGCCATACCAATTCAAAAATAAGAGCATGGATATAGCAGAAATATTGATTACTTCCATAACCAACTCCGGACGTAATGTCACAACTGATAATTGGTTTAGCGATGCTTCTCTACTCCAAACCTTATCAGAAAAAACATGGTTGATCTTATGTAGGAACGTTGGAAAAAAAAAACAAGTAGCAGATTCTAAAAGAGAAGAAAGAGGTGAAACGCAGAGAAAAATTTTCCTGCATTTTTGGGGTTAGTAAAAATGGAATGCTAGTTTGTTATGCCCTACAAAATAAGCATAAAAATGTACTGTTTATCTAAAAGGTACCCATGAATTATTCAATCAATGAAGATTTTAGCGATATGATAAAGCTTGAAATAACGTATTACAACGAGCATAAGATAGGAGAATAATTGACAGAATGTGCCCTACTTATAATGTTGAAAATGTACTAGATGATGGCCAATAGCTGTATTTTTTCATACCTGCTCATTGCTGAAATAAATCATATAGGGAATAGGAAAGAAGCGATTGAACTTCGGCTGTTTCTTCGAAGGACTGGGAGAGATCTGATTGAGTCAGTTGATTTTTGGTACATCTGTGATTCAACAACCTTTCTTTTTTAAGGTTGTCTTGAGGTTGTTAATTCACTGATGTAATTTCTCGAGGTCAAACATATATCTACTGAGGAAATGAGGCATAAGTGATCAGATAAAATTAAGTGACTATTAGTCAGCTCTCTCTCCCAGTCCTTCTGAGCATCAATGGAGGAAAAAAAAAAGCGTTGCCACTCTTGTTGGACCACGAAAAGATAGAGACTGACGAAGTATAGCTGCAAGTTTTACAGCTATACTTCGTCAGTAGTTACAAAGCTGCATCTATACCTCGCCAATAGCAACCAGAAAGTATTTATGACTCTGTAACATTGCGTTTCTTTGTATTAATAGGACAAAGTATGTTTTGTATTTTTATGACAAAAAAAGTTTCAGAAATGGAAGAAAACAGATACTAGTTTGATAATGTAACATTTTTTATGTGTAAACTTTATTATTATAGTTCCTATTGTAAGTTTCTAAAAGTTATAAAAGAAATTTGTAATTATTTTATTGAATTTTATAAGGTCCATACTTTTTTTTCGTTTTAAATTTTCTTCCTCTATGGGGGTTTAATCAAAAAAAGCAAAACAATGCATAACTCAAGTTGTTCAACCCCTTTTCCTTAAACTGCAGAGTAAAAAATGATATATCAGGGGTTTATGTCATGCATCTCTCAGATATGACGACAGCAAGGATGTATGTTTCTTTAGAACAATAATAAAGGCTTGATTCCTTAACTAAGTATTCAGTTTTATATATATTTTTATTAGTTTTTATTTATTTTAAATAAGAAGGATAAAAAGACAAACCAGGCTTAAAATCTGGGTTAAATTTATTTTGAGTATTAGGTCAACATAAATATTACTATTTATTAAATATATTAGAGAGACTTTTACTAGCAGGACCACATTGGGGAACGCCTTGATGATCTGCTTATATATATATATATATACATAATGACAGTACATAGTAAAGGAACTTGAAATACTATTACAACAAAACAAAATACGTAGAAATAGTTTTAGAAAAAATAAATTTCTAAAATCACATAAATTAAAGGAATAATAATATGATAGACACTCAAAATAGTGGAAGAAATATCGAAATTGAAAAATTGATTCATCTAAAAAGTGATGATTAAAGAAAAAGAATGAATATAAAGTATTTAAGGTTATACCAATCTGCAAATGTTTTAAGCAGGTTATTCTAGAATTAATGAACAAACTGACTAACTATAATCGCTGGCATTTACAATATGCGAATTATTTGTGATTTGATTCATATAATTGTACATTTTATTTTTGTTGATTTGATTGTATGGATCATAATGGATATTTACAAGTTAAAAAAAGTAACATTCCGCTATCAGGAGAAATTTTATGTAATTGTGAATTAATATTGAAACCATGACCAATCAGCCGATAAGTAAATCTAATTCCAAAAAGAACCAAATTGAAAACCTTATAAAATTAAGGAATTAGTTAGATATAAAAGCTAAGGACTTAAAGAAATTTGATAGCGATGTAAAAATAAAGATTGATATTTTGGAATTAGAAGCAGATATATAAGCTAGTTAAGAATATTTAGAAAAAAGTGTAATAATCAGAACTAATTTAGATATTTGTTCAGAAATACTAACGAAAGAAAATTGTTTAACTTCGTAGAAAGGAGTTTTATAGTATGACCTGTTTATGACATGCACAAACGAAAATAAATTACCTATTAAAGTTATTTATATCTATAAATAAATTTTATTTTGACTGTAATTTGTGGATGAGCTAAATTGAGTAAAATTCAACAATTGAATTATTTGAAAATTTTATTAGGAGGATTAGAATTAACGGCTGTTTTATTAACAAGTGAAAATTGTGATTCTTATATTTAAAAGTCACTAGATAGATTTCGGAGGCCTGATATAATCATTAGTAAACGTAAGAATAAAAAGTTAAGGACCGATCCCTTTAAATCTTGTTCTAATACAACAGCGTTAAAGAAAATAGATGATCCCATCTAAATTCAAATTCGATCCCTTCAGTAGCTAGATGTTGTTTAAAATACATAGAACAATTTCTTTTGCCCTGTTATACGCAAAAAATCCTGGAGGAATAAAATTAAAATTACAGTAGCCAACGGGAAGAAAATCAACATTTTGATATTGATCAATTTTTGAAAAAAGAAATAGAAATTAGGGAAGCAACTGTTTTATTGTCACAGTCTTAATGAAAACTCTTATCGCAATAAACTGATTACTAAAATAATTATTGCTAAAGTTATGGGGGAAAAAGTTTATTCTAACACGAATTCCACCGAAGCTGTTTTAATAACTAAGACAGATGACTAATGCGTTTTTTGTTCTGGTGTAACCCACAATTCAATAAAGTGTCCGTTATCCATTACTGAAAGAAAGAATTCGTTTCGGTTAATGTGTAGATGTTACGATTGTTCAAAGAAGCATCACACTATAAAAACCTGTCGGGGAAAAAAAAGTTGAAATTGCAGAATTTGTAAACAGTGAATTCAAGATATTTGATTTATGGTGAAAAAAAAACGACAATAACTCAAAACGAAACTGAATCGTGTTGTGGTAATAAAGCAGAATGTTCGGATTCGCAAAGTGGTTGATGCTAAAAAAATTATGCTTACCATTTCAATAATCATTAGCAGCAGTTTCCAAGAAACAAAACTACCAAAGGCTAAAGTGTTTTGGGGATTTAGAAATAATGGGAATAAAGAAATTTCCCGAACAGATTATGATATTATTAAAAGATTTTAACAAAATACATTGTATAATAAATAAAAGGTATGAAACAAAATTGCTTTGGAAGCAGGACTTTAAAGAATTAAGCAGTTATTGCAAATTGCAGAGAGACGCTTAATTAGTTTAAAAAATAAATTCAAATACATCTTGATTTTTAATTACATTACAAAGATACTTCGGTAGGAGCATGTTTGTTGACTTTGAGCGATGAGAATTATTTGTATCTTCGATATGTCGGTCGTGAAAAAAACTTTTCTGGTCTCTTTTTGCAGCATTCTTGGAAACCAGATCAAAAAGTATTCTCTCAGGTAAATAAGGTATTTTAATTTATCTCATCGTTATTGAAGAGAGCCGCCGCATACTCTCCCTCCATGATCTTCACCTTAAAAGAATGTCGCTTTTTCTTCCATTGCTGCAAACAATGTTGACTTGATTTTCGTTTTCGTACCAGAGTTTGGATTTGACATATTATCTGTGCCTAGTCAAGATGGCGGGTCTGTTTGACACATGCACCGTATCCAGAATATCGCTAAATGTGATTTATTTGTGATTGTCTTAGTTTCACACTAGAAGTAAGTTTTTTCGTCAGGGATACATGCAACCAATAGTTCTAGGCTGTGCTGCCATTTAGTGTTCAATTCATTCGTCACCACTTCAACAAGTGATGTTTTCTACCCAGTGGTGGGGTGGTACTGTTGACATTGAGTGCTGGCAGTGTTTCCAACTTTCAATTTTTAGGGTCGAAGAAAAGTTGTCCGATAGCTTTTTAAACTGCTCTATATCAAAAAGGATTCCCATTCGAGGTAGTTTTTGAGGAACTTTTTTACATCTATCGTCATTGTTGCAGAGAACCACAGCAATACAATTAAAGAACAATTACAAAGCAGTATTATTGAAAATTTTAAGACTGATTGAAGTTAGTATAAACATGTAGGATATTTAACACCTCATCCTATGTTTAAAGCTAAGCATGCATAGTATCTTAATGATTATATGAATAGTAGTGTGAATTTGAATCCTGAAATGCTAAAAATGATTTTAAAGTTTAGATATCATAAGATCGTCTTTTGCGCATTTATTGAAAGAGCATTTTTAGAAATAGAAATATATAAAGATGATTATAAATTTTTTATGGTTTTTTATGGTCAACAATGAAGGCGATAGAGGAAGTGAGAGATAATAGTGATATCGAAATTTAGAAGATGAAAAGAATTTCTTTCAGCGTAAAATGTAGTCAATTCATCTTATCAGTCACCATTACACTGCATATAAAGAAGTATGAACGCTTGCACCCCGCGGTATATAATATGTTAAAAGAACTGTACATAGATGATCTGATTAGTGGTATGACAACAGTTAAATAAGCTGTTTCAATGATCAGAGATATCAAACTCATTTTTGTGAAGCTAGCACGAATTTGAGGAGTTGGTCATCAAATTTTCTGATTTTACATGAAATTTCGAAGAATGAAATGGAACATCGACATCTAGATCTTGAGTCCAGCACAACTTCATTGAAGGTATTAGAATTGTTATGGAATAACAAAGACGGTACTATAAAATTAGAACTAAGACCTTTTGTAATGAAGGATAAATGTTTGACCGAATGTTCAGTTTTAAGTACTTGCGGTATGCTCTTTTGGCCCTATTAGTTTGATTTCTACTTTCACTGTTAGAATTAAACTGTTAATACAATCACTATTGGAGACGGGTTTCAATTGCAATGAATCTCTTGCACGAGAACTAGAAATAACATTTAAAGAGTTTCTCAATGATGTAGATGCATTTCGGAATTTCAATGTACCAAGACCATATTTTGATAAATTACGAACAACTAAAATTGAAGTCCATGTTTTTTCAGACGCAAGCCAAGGAAGAAATTATCTCTACCCAATTTAAAGCTATTAGAGGCTTCAATTGTAGCTAGATTATGTTCTTATTTAAAGGAACCCATTCGGGCGAAATTGAGTGTCTGAAAAAAAAAAGAGAACCGAAGTGCAAAATTGGAATTATTCTAACGGCAAATGAAATCCAGTGTACAATTTAACTCGTGGAATGAAGGCACATCCTTTGATTATTGATGCTCTTTGACGGACGTAGACGCTATCAAGAATACAACCTGAGAAATTAGGTTCCGACAACATTCGACAGAAATAGCATGGAAGAGGTTGGAAAGGAATTGAAATTGGAATAGCATGCTTTTCAAACTTATAATTAAAAATTTGAACCTCTGATGAATCTTGATAAATACAGCAATATAGATAAGGTTCCGAGAACGACAGCTTTTATTATTCCTTTAGTGCATATTCGTTTGTAAATCAATAAATATAAAACTTTCCGGGACCCTTATAGCATTAGAACTCCTAGACGCAGAATAACATTAAGTGTGCTTAGTACAAAAGACAGTATTCGAAAGGTTTGGTATTTATTAACGCCCCACCAGAAACTACACGAGGGCTATTGGTGACGGATCTCGTAATTTTGAACCTCGGTCGAGAACGACACCTAAGATGGCAACCACTTTTCATAACTTCCACACCACGCCAACGGGAGAACTTTGAGCCTCGACAGATTTAACGTGCATCCGCCCCTGCTACATGGCAGGTCTTTAGGGGCATCAAGGCTCAACCCCACGGCTCGATGAAAATCGCAGACCGCAAGGCCACGACCATGACCACTAGGCTACCGCGGCCAACGACAAAATTTGAAGGAAACTATCATTTATTCCTAACAGAATCCACAATAGAATCAAATTCAAAAATTAAGAGAATTGAATCCAATGATAATTAAAGATAGAATTATTACTCTAGATGGCAGATTAGAACACTGTAATATCTGCAATACTTGTATTCGTGTACTATGGCTTTTTCTTACTCTTGCTAGCTCAATAACTCAAATATGGTTTAATAAAGACATGCCTTTGACAAATAATAACATTTTATTTACATTTCGTCGTCTATCTCTGAGCTCGTTTCCTACCTCTCATTTACTAGTACAGGTTCGTCTGATCTTATTACTCTGGCCACTTCTTTCCTCGACAAAAATTGAGAGAGTCACAATTTTCTAAAGGCAAACGACGTCATATATATACAACATCCTTGGATTCTTCCTGGCAAAAGTAGATTCACCGAATAATTAGTTTTCAAAGAATATTCATCACAAACTACATCATCGTTATCTCCGATACTTTGTCCGAGCTCCGAGAAAAGTATGGGACTCTTAAACAAGAACCTTGTGTGCAGAAAACTCAAAGCCAAATATAGAAACCAAGTATTTTCTCCTCTACCAACTGATTGAATTCAGGAGGCAAACCCATTTGAAATAACTGGTGTGGATTTTGCAGGATCACTCTTTACGAAAGATTGTGAGAAATTATATATTATTCTTTTCAACTATACTGTTACTCGAGCACTATACTGAGGTAATGAGTCGAATACTGAACTTTTTCTTTCAGTACTTAGGCGTTTCATCTCAAGACAAGGTGTTCGTCTCGTTGATCTGTCGGATAATACCAAAATATTTAAGAATGCTGATCAAAAACTTAAAATGAAAACATTTCTAAACCATATGTTCAAGCCTATTTTGTGAGGGAAAGAACACCCTAGAGTTTATTAACTAAGGAGCAATTTAGTGGAGAAGCTACTGGGAAAGAATGGTGAAGATGACTTAGGTTATCTTAAGAAAAATATTAGGAAGGTCTTTGTGTAACAGTGGAGGAGATGCGAACAATTTTGTCAAAGACAGGATCTATAATTAACACTAGATTACATTTTTATGTTTACAATAAATCATCTGAACCGTTTCCTCTCACATCTACTCATTTTTTGCTAGGTAGAAGGTTGGCATTCTTACCCCAACACGAAGTTAACATTTAACAACACATTTTTAGTTAAATTTATTTTCTTTTAAAAATTTCTATAGTGCATAATGTTTTTCACTTTTAGTTAATACTCATATATATTTTTATTCATTTTTCTTTGTCTGCAATGTTTTCTTTGTATATTGATATGGATTGATGTATAAGTTCTTTACTCAATGATACAGTAATGATTTCTTCCATGCTGTATTATTTTTAATCGTTGAGATTGTTTCCTAACATATTTATTATTATAATGTATTGGTGTTTATTTACACCTCTCCCCCACACACGTATGTCCATGTGAAATCAGCCCAACACGGAAGATAATGGTAAATGATGCTTTATTCACAAATATTCAGGACAAGACAAGCACAGATAGCGATACCTGGACAGATTAGAGGCAAAACAAGAACAAAGACACACTTGTAATAACAGTCGCAGCTCTTTTACTGACGTTCAGCTTACTGGTTCTCACTACAAAGGTATCTCCACAGTTATAAGTAATTCATACGGATTCCGACTATTTATCCAGATACACTCGGCCACGCTACGGACTATTTCTCGACAGATCCATTCAGTCAAGGCCGACCACTTCCAAATGCAGACACCAACCAATTCACACTGGCTTTGCACTTCTCCATTCTAAAAACCGTTCTGTCCGAGTGTGATGACACTGGAAAAAATTCAGGAAAAGTCCGTAACTTTTTCCTCAATCAATATTTCGCCTAAGTTCCAGTACTTTTGGCCAAATTTCCATATGACACCAAAGTCGCTAAGTTGAAGAGGTCATTGCTTTAGATTTCCTGGCTGACTGATGCAATCTATGTCCCTTATCCTTATGTAAGTCTCCTTTCCCTTATAAGAAAAACATTACAGGGAAGCATCATCTTGGATTCGTATTTGATTTATCAATAAATGGATATATTTGAATTATTGGTTTATTTTTATTTCTTCAACATATTGCTGGGGAATTGCAACAATATTTAATGAAGAAAAAAATTCTGCACAGTTTTTAACACATATGAATTAATAATATTTTATTTAAAATACCAATATGAAAATTTTCTTTGTATTAATCTTAAAATCTAATACATTAATTAGGAAATTTTGAGAACATGTGTTGAATCAATTCTTTTCAACATTTTAGTTACCTCCTTTCGTGAGTAATGAACTTAATTCTTAAAAAATATATTATAACAATGAAAATTTTCTTTGAACTAAATTGCACCATTCAATATTATCTTCTGTTTTAGTATTATTAGACCAGTACCAATCTTTTGACCTCTGTGCTGTATATATATATTCCATTACATACCTCATAAAAAACAAAAATTCGGAATATATCTAGAAGATTGATTCTGTAATTTATCCATTCTTATCTGCTTCTTAATTTCATTGAAAATGTAAGATAGTGTCATTAATACGACAATAAAAAATATTCTAAAATTAAAAGCTCTATACAAAGTTTGCAAAGAACAGATTTAGCCACCCAAGGTGCGCTTTTTTTAAAAAATAATAATTATTAAATTATTTAATTAAGTATAAGAATTAAAGTAAACAATGAGATATCGAGAAATGAATAATAGAAAACTTTTCCAATATTAAAATTAAAGCAAACGATAAATTATTAAATTGAATATATTTTAGCTAAATAAAATTGAAGCAAACGATAGTAAATGAAAAGGTGATCTGCTTTGCCAAAAGTAATCTGGTAAGCCAAAATTGATCCACCTAAAACAATAGAAACTTAGATGGTTAATTCTATGAAAAACAAAAATATGGACATTAAAATTTCACCTCATTCTTTGTAAAGTTGTAACGTAAGTTGTAAAGATGGCTTTCCGCAAGGAAAATTTAGTTCATTAACTAGATTTTTTTATTTTTTATGCTTTAGTAACATTTTTGTTTTATAGTTATTAGTCACCCAAGGACTTTGTTTTTGGTGCATCACTTTTGACGTACCAGATCACTTCTCAAAACCTTCTTTATCCTTTGCTTTAATTTTAATTACATATAGCTGATGCAATACTTAATTTAATAATTTGTCGTTTGCTTTATTTTTAAATACATTTAGCATAGATACATTCAATTTAATAATTTATCATTTACTTTACTTTTAATATCGGAAAAGTTTGCTACTATCCATTTCTCGATATTTCATAGTTTTCTTTAATTCTTATATTTATATAATTGAGTAATTAAATAATAATTATAAACCAAAAGCTACCTTAGGTGGCTAAATCTGTTCTTTGTAAACTTTGTATTTTTATTTAAATTTTTAGCTTTTGTTTTTGAGGATTTATTTGGGCTCATATTTTTTTCTCTTAATTAATTCATTTTAATGCATTTTAGTTTGCTTTTAGATTCTATTTTATTGTATTTTTGGTTTTATAACCATTTTTTAAATAATATATTTTTTTGTGGGAAAAAGCCTGTTACAACTTGAAACATAAAATTTTCCAATTTTTTTAGTTTCAAATTTTTTGGTTTTTCAAAATTTTTAGGTACTACATTTTTTTTTGGTTTTTTCTGGTTATTGTCCATTTATTTTTCGATTAATTAATTTTTAATTGAATTTATAATTTTTCTCTTATAGCTAAATTTTTCAATGCGTTTCATTCACTCTTCAATTTGCAATTTTGATATTTCTATTTTTTTGGTATAATTTGTCTTATTTCTTAGTTGTGATTATTACACTTTTTATTACGTTAACTTTTGAAATAACTTCTTAGTTCATTTTTGAACCTTAAAATCTTTTTTTTATTCAATTTAAAATGAATTTTACATTATATATATATATATATATATATATATATATATATATATATATATAGTCGCTAAAATACCAATCTATTGTCACATTTGAGCATCATCTTTATTTTTGAAGATATTCACATTAAACATCACAATGGCGCTAGCATTCGATCATGGAGCGCAGGGCAGCGACGTTACAAGCAAAATGAAAGCGAGTGGGCTGGAGATACAACTCTTCCGCCGTTTGGTTTCATGAATTACAATGTATTTTTACAGTTATATGAATTACGGTATAGATTTTTAGGAGATGAACAGCGTGGGTTCGACCATCACGGCCGAAACGAAAAAGCCAGAAGAAGCGGGAATTTTCCCTTACTTTGAGTTTTATAGAAAGGAATTTTTTTAGATGTGATCGGTAACGTGGTATAGGTGTAGAGATTCTTAGGACTTTAGTTGCAGACAGGAATTCTACTAGAGATTATCCTCACAGGTCTGAATCTGTGGGAACAGCCGACATAACAGGTTTTAAGAGCGTGTGATTGCATGAATTAAAATTAAAAAGGATGGTATCAGGAAATAAGAATGAACGCCTTACCTCACACACACACACACACATACACACACACACACACACACACACACACACACACACACGTGTGTGTGTGTGTGAAATACTTTTAATGAGTGAGTAAAAACTACATTAGAAGTCATGGCTACAATATCCATACCAGTTGTCTGAATAAATTCTATTTATAGATGTTGAATGAGAGAGAGTGAGAGAGGCTATTATATCGAGTAATCTGTGGACTCGCGTTCACTTACTTCCCTAAATAAAACAGAAGTGTGATATTTACACTTGAACATCGTAACTAATATCGTTGCTCAAGTGATACTCGTAGTTCCGCCGTAACTTGGCGATTCTGTGACTTATCTCAAAATATTTGTTTTGAGATTAAACTGTGTGGAATGTGCATAGAAATCCACCGGTTTTATTAGAAAATCTCGATAATATAAGAATTTGATAGATTTTAATTTTAGTTCTCCATCGTGTGCTATTTCCATTTCAGTTTGGACCGTTTGCTGTTTTCCATTTCAGTCCTTGATCGTTTGCTGTTTTCCATTTCAGTTCCTGATCGTTTGCTGTTTTCTATTTCAGTTCTTGATCGTTTGCTGTTTTAAATTTCAATTCGTTTATAGTCTAATCAAATGCTATCAATTTTAGCATCGAACTCCCGCTTTATCTTGAAATGAATAACTGTTGCAGTGTCTAGATGTAATAAACGTTAATTCGATGCAGTCCACACTTGTTTTCAGTTGTGGGCTTCATTAAAGTAGCACGAATCATTATTCAAACGACACACTTACAGATATGCACCTAACTTACGATGTGGCAGTGTAAAGCGGCCAGAGAGCTGTGGAAATGTACACTAAGCCAGTCGGCGCATATCATAGCACTAAAATTTGTATTTGTTCATTGACATCTATGCGAAACTGAATTATTTGCTAATAATTATCATGATACATGAAGTCATCGATTGAATAAGGAAAGCTGTAATCCGAGAAACTATCATACATTCTATTGAAGAACAACGAAGTTCAAGTTCACCGATTTAGCAGTTCATTTTCATCTATGTGGAGGGCAGTGAAGGAGGAACGTTTGCAAATAGTGAGTTACTTCAAGCAGACAACTATCCTAAGCAAATTTTGTCAGTGTTTCTTGCAGAGAAATATCTTCAGATACCAATTTGAAAATGTGTGTCCTTTTCAAGGAAGAAGCATCTTTCATTCGCGTAAATGGTTTCAACAAACTCAACCCACATAGCACGAGAGGTAGAAGTATACAGTAACGTTTTCCTGTCAATGTGTGGACTAGCATAATTTGTTATTGTTTGCTGGAACCATATTTACTATCATCCCCTTTTAGACGCCCCCAAATACATAATATTCCTTGAGACTGTATTACGAGTTCTGTGAACAATGTTCCTGTTGATATTCGGAGACAAATGTGGTTTCAGCACATTATGCAAATGGCATCCCTGGTTTGAAAATCTGAAGCTCAACGGATTGGTAAAAATGGACCAATATCTTGGCCACACTAAGCCTATAATACTCTGAAGTCTCTACTCTCATTTAATTAAACTATCACAAATAAATAAAGTTCAGTCAATAATCAAATGATCAGACAGTTAAAGCTTTAATTCACGTACAGTATTTATTTTTTTCTTGATAAAGATAATCAATCCTCTAGATATTTATTACGCCTGTTGGAACAAATCCTCATGCTTTCGCAACCAAAGAGTATCATTACTTATCTGAATGCATCTTACGGTGAGTTCGAGTTAGTAAAAATTTATCTATTAACACTTTTGTATTAGATTTTACTCTAATAATACTAATTACATTGTTGTTCAGGCAATTTTGCTTCATAATTTTATCCTAAAAGTTATAATTATTATTATTAATACCCTGTTGATTAATTATATATAAGAATTCTTACTTTGTACCGTATATATATATATATATATATATAAACTGCTGTTTGTAGAAAATGCAACACCATGAAGGAATCATCAGAATCAAATGAAATTCGCAGCAAATGTCAATTATAGGATATTATGCAAATTAATAAAGTTTCAGAGCCATCGCGCGTGCGCGGCGCGCGCACTCTGAATTGATGCTGAAAGCGTATAAATAAAGTGCTGTAGCGGGACGTTGAAAAATGTCTATGATTATTTGTTAGTGGCAAACGTTTAGTGAGACCTGAGTATGCCTCCACGACGGAAGAATAAGAAATTCAAGCAACTTACGGAGTTTGAACGAGGGAGGATAATCGGCCTTCGAGAAGGAGGATTTTCCTATCGCGCAATAGCAGCTCGTATGCAGCGGAACAGTTCCACAGTGATGCGAGTTTAGAAGCAGTGGACCGACGAGCACCGAACAACTCGAAAAACAGGCACTGGACGACAGAAGGTGACGTCAGAGCGCGATGATCGACACCTGCTCCGCATGGCGGTGAATGATCGCACAGCTTCCTCCAGGCAGCTGGCAGCACGTTGGTCTACTGCGCCGTGGATTGCGTGCAAGGGTGCCTTTATACAGGATTCCCCTCACGGCGAATCATCGACGGCTGCGTCGGCAGTGGGCTCTTGAGCACAGAGACAGGCGAGCTGATTGGCACCAAGTTGTCTTTTCAGATGAATCACGCTTCAATTTGTGGACCCATGATGGCCGTGTTCGTGTTAGACGTTATGCCGGTCAACGCTGCCTTCCTGAGTGTATTATTGAACGACATAGTGGTCGAACACCCGGAGTTATGGTCTGGGGTGCGATTTCGTATCATGGACGATCCAATTTGATACGAATTGAGGGTAATCTCAATAGCAACAGGTACGTCCGTGAAGTGCTACAGCCCGAAGTCGTTCCTTTCCTTCAAGGCATCCCTGGAGCTATCTTTCAGCAGGATAATGCACGCCCACATGTTGCGCGGACTGTTCGAGACTTCTGTTCAGCACAACGCATGCAACTTCTTCCTTGGCCTGCTTATTCACCGGATATGTCGCCTATTGAGCACGTGTGGGATATGGTTGGTCGGCGTCTCGCTCGTGATCCGCGTCCTGCAGTTTCCAGAGACGAACTTTGGTTGCGCATACAAGCGATATGGAATTCTCTTCCTCAAGCAGATATTCAACATCTGTTTGACTCCATGCCACGTCGTATAGCAGCACTTATTGCAGCGCATGGTGGCTGCACCAAATACTGATTTCGGACGCTTAATTTGTTTCTTTTGTTTTGAAAATTTCATCATTTATTTGTATCAGTACAAGTCGTTTCTGCATTAAATTTCATTTGATTCTGATGATTCTTTCATGGTGTTGCATTTTCTACAAACAGCAGTATATATATATGTGTGTGTGTGTGTGCGTGCGTGCGTGTATGTACACACATCATGTATGTTCATTTGTACATTTATATGTGATTGTGTATTGATTTTCCGTTTGTCTTTTATGTGTTCTTTATGTGTTTTAGGAGCAGTTATTTCAAGCACAGATTATCGAGTTGTGGAATTAAACAAACACCTGCGATTTTTCTCTTCTCAGCCGGAGAAATATTTTTTTATTCTTGTTAATTTCTTCAAATTCCAACAGATTTTGTGTTGCACTTTTTGATATATTCGCAGAAATGCTAGAAGACATTCTAAATAACGGAGTGTTTTAGATATTCATAAACGATATTTAATTCTAGAGATTTTGGCTAAGAGGCTGCATATTTGTAAAATTTTTGGTGGGGTTAACAACCGTGGTGAATGATTAGTCATGGTCCCAAATTCGTGACTGACGACATTTCCGTTGAGCCGAATATTCGAGCCTTGTATCCATGAGATATTCGTCGTATAGGGAAGCTGCTACACATCAAATATATCGGGGCCCAAAGTCCTCCTGTTGATAAGGCAAAGACGTTGAAAAAGCGATGCCAGCTCGAACTTGAGCGATGCCAGCTTGACTTGAATACACATATCGCTCGAACTTGATGACTCGAACTTGTCAAAGGAATGACGAGGCGCTTTCAAAATGATAAGACGTATATACCTGTAACCTCTTTTTGTTTGTACGGGATAAGATCCCGAGATACCCTAGTGATATTTTTTCTTTCTTAAGGGTTTATTGCCTTCCGTAAATTTGGGTGCCGCTATCCCGGGAAACCTTAGCGATTCTCTTCTCAATTTTTTACCCTCCTTTTTTTTTTTTTTACCTTTTCCCATTTTTTTTCTAACATATAGATCACAGATATATATCGTTTGGTACAGTATAGCCATATTTTTCTTTGTAGCGCTATGAATCTTCACTTTCACTCACTCACACATTCACTGTAGTTAGTGGATCTTGTTTCGAACAGAAACAGGCAGCCAAAAAAGCAGTCAATAAAGAGATACAATGTAGTGAGCCATCTATTTTTTACTGTTAGAAAAGGGGATAAAACGCAATAATAATAAAAATTTTAGTTTATTTTACAGACTTTTTTGCTTCCAAATATGATATTCGTATTTTTCATTGATGCTAGAGTAATAATGAGATTTACTATTATTGTTTTAGTTATTTTTCACTAAATTCTTCTTTTTATGATGAAGGAGTATTCAGAATAACACCACCTAAAATCAAAATTTTATAATTTAACATGATTTTCATACTAAGATTTCAATTTTATATAAATTCCATCTACTCTTTTGAATACTTGATTTTCAATTAAATATTGAGCATCAAATATTAGAGCAGATCATCGACTATTTTTGTCGGGGAACATAACCCTCTCGGGCTTTAATCCCCTGTGAATTGGCTATTATTTGAGGTGAGACTGAATTTTGGTTTTACACTTGCCCAGAAGTTAAGATTTAGATATTAAGATAATAAAATAAAATTACAGTGCAATAGCTTTTTGGAAAATATGAAATTAATTTTGAAAAATATGCTGAATGTATTGTATATTATTAATATTAGAATATCACTAGTTGAATACTAGTGTTGTTAAAATTAATCCAAAAGAGAAGATGGTTGAAATTCATGAGTTTAGGCTTAGGATATTGCAGCAGTACTCTATTGGATTCCTGCTTACTTGTTCAGTCTGGTCGCAGTGAGAGCGCGCTCTGTGATTGGTCGATGGTGTGGTGTGTTAATTCTGTATATATAGGTGGGTGCATAGGGGTGAGATTTTGTGAGGAGTGTGCTTGTGTTACCAGTGTTTTTATAATATAAGTGAAATTAAAGAATTAAAATTTCTCGTGGTCTGTGTAGTTGTGGGTTGTTTCTGAGTGGGGTGTACTTTTCTATTTCTTGAATGGTTTTATTGCTCGAGGTATCAATTTTTTGGTAGAAATTTCCTGATAATTTTTTAATGAAGTTTTTAAGCGTTGGAAGTTTAATTGAGTATCTGATGTCTGTGTTTCTCATGTACCAGTGTGCTCTTATTATCATTCTAATGGTGGAATTTTGGGATTTTTCTAATAATTCCAGTGTTGTGTCAGCACAATGCGACCAGACTGGGCTAGCATAGGTCAGGATAGGTCTTAGTATCAGGGTGTAGATAAGCAATTTATTACGTCTACTTATGTAGATTTACGCGAAATAAGGGGAAAAATATTATTTACTGCAGAATTATACTGCTTTTTAATTCGTAGAACGTGTTGTTTAAAAGTGAGTTTTTTATCCAACGTTACACCAAGATATTTGGTGTCTAGAGACCAAGGTATATTTTTGTTTTCCAGAAAAATGTCTGGTTCTATTTTTCTGTAGTTTCTGGAGAAGAAGACGGCCTCTGTCTTGGAAACGTTCAGGGCTATTTTCCAAGTAGAGTACCATGCTTCTAGTTTCTGTAGGTGTTCGTTTAGTGCTTGGCCTATTTTTGGTGAAAAGTAGTGTCTTGCTAGTATCGCAATTAGAGCAGATATAACCATACTATAGATATTTTTCTTGTATTAATTAAACATGTTTTGCTGTATCAAATTTGCATAACAGTTCAATAATAATAATTTAAAATTTGTTTATTCCTGTTTTTTCAATGAAAAGAGATGTTATAACTTATTTATTATTCTTTATAAAATTAAGAAATATTTTAATTTGTTTTTTTCTTTGTTTATAAACATGTAAACTACACTCATGTCCAAAATTTTCTGTACATGCATATAATCATAGATTTCTCAAAGACTTCACCATATAATTTTATAAATATTTGTAAAATGATATATAATACATAATTAAAACTGGGTAAATTAAGAAGCTACATATGATGTAAAACTGTAGCATGAAACAATAAAAAGGACAATTATATATGATAAGGAGTATTCAGAAGGAAAAAAAAAGAAACTCAGAAGAAAATTAAAGCTTATGAATTTAATGTGATACGTGAACGCTCCTGACTTGAACACACATATCGCAAAGCAATTTAATACAAGCAAACGTTAACTACAATTTGTGGGATTAATTCAATTCCTCAAGCAATGCGGTTTTCAGAGCATTTATATTTCTTGGAGGAAGACACCTCTGTGTAATTGCTTTTTCAAGGCAGTCCCCTAAGTTTTCCATCGAGTTTAGATCAGGAGATTTTGCTGCCCACGGTATTCGCTCAGTGGCTTCAATTTCAAAGAATTCGTTAACAGGGCTTGCTCGATGTGTTTGAAGCATTACTTTCTATAAATAAAAAGTCAGATCCCTATGCACTTCTGAAATGTCTTACATAAGATTCTAATCCCAATATTAGATCACGAATCCGTTATTCGATACGTGTAGGAGTATACTTTAATTAATTATTATTTTGCCCAACACAATTACACCTGATCAATCGAAAAGGTCATATCCTGAAATGACCGAAGGAAGACGTCGCGTCCCAACACCCTCCAATCGTATAAAACGTTTAAAATCAGATATTGAAGTTAAACCTCAACTCATCAGTAAAAAGGAAATCTATTAACTGGTTTTCACCCCAGTTCTGATGCTCTTTGCACCAATTAAAGCATATCTTCTTTTGATGTAAATATAATGTGTTTCGTTTTTGTTACACATACCATTGGTCTTCTGGCGTAAAAGCCTTTTTCATTAAACCTTCTGCATGCAGCTTGCCATGATGCAACAGTTCAAGTGACGACTACAAGATCTGAATTAAATTTCCAAGAATTTTAGACTTCTTATTACGGTGAATAATTATTGTTATTTATTGATCATGAGAGGCAGTTTGTATACGTTTACCACCTTGTCCAGGCCACCATATAGTTCCTGAGTTACAGCAATTAGATTTTAGAAATTGTTTCAATAGCGTAGAGACTGTTTGCCTTGAAATATTCATATATTTCATTGCCTATCGTCTATCCACAAACTATTTGGAGTCATGACAAACTATTTTGAGTCCTTACGCGCTGCAATCAAATGCTATACAGCAAAAAAGTCACTCAGATATTTACTTTGTATAAAGTGTTTGATTCTTCATCGGATGCCTTGATTTAAATATCAGAAACCGTTTGATTAGAATTGTCTTTCACACATTCCTTGCAAAAATGGGTTTCTTATATTTGGTATTTTATGGAATATAATTCTTTTTCTGGATATGTAAGGATAATTTTGGATACGAGTGTAATTTGAACACACACACAGTAAGAGAAAAATTAATTGATATTTCATTCTCTGTTTCGTTTAATGCATTGCAGTTGGTTTTTCTTAATGATTTCAAAACTAAAATGTGGCATCCTGAATAACAGTTATTGAAAGATAAATAACACCGCCTCCTATTTTAATCTAATTTCTCATTGGGTGATATAATAGCGACTAATTCATTGACTCTACAGTTTTGTAACATTATGAAACAATGCATATAAAGATTAAAAATCAATGCAATTACATTACGAAATAAATTTTTTGGCAAAGTTTAATTACACACTATTCACATTTCTTATGAGACTTACCATTAGACCCTGGAAGAGCTGTAAAATACAAATAAGTTTGAATTAATAAAGTATTACATTACCTTCGAAAAAAAACAGAAATATGATAGCTATTAATTGAATAATGTTAATTATGTGCACAAAGTTTCATATTCAAATTATACTGTATAATTTTGAATCATACAATTCGTTTTTGCAACTAAGCTTGGGTATTTTTTTGAGTATAATTTGAATTACCCTTTAATTCCATAAATACATCTAGTCCGTGTATATAAATTCACATCAACATTTTATTCAGGTTAGTGGTAATCGAATGGTCATAAAAGCGGACTCTTTATTCCTCTAAAGCCCGATCGTGAAGACCTCACACTAGTGTATTGTGGAGGTTAGATGGTGAAGGGCGTGAATTCGGTGTTGACCTTGTTACTTTGCCATGGCTCAATATAGCAAGGTCCATTGCCAGTAGTTCTCGCGTTGTTTCTAAATTGAACGTAAATGAACTATCAATCAATCCATTTATTCAGGAGTATTTCCCCCTTATAATTATTTCAGCAGGAATTCTGATGAACAAATTTCAATTAATCACGCGTTTGTCTCTTTAATCTTGATGTGGCCACGGATTCGCGGCCGGCAGTTTTCAAGGAGTCGTGGATTCGAGTCTTGACGCCACAAAAGACCCACCGTGTAGGCATGACTGATGCACGTTAAATCTGTCGAGGTTCAAAGTACTCCCATTGGTGTGGTGTGGAAGTTAGGAGAGGGGGTGCCAGCTCAGGTGTCGTCATCGTCACTTGACCGTGGTTCAAAATTACGAGGTCCGTCACCAATAGCTTCGTGTTACATCTAGTGCAATGTTAATAAAACCTAGGCAAAATCCAAACCTTAAACTCGTTATTCTCTTAATTATAAAATGTTTTCTATTTCTAATAATTCTTTGGGTATTTTGATTGTTTGATTTATGAGGGATCTGGAGCAACATTGACTATTATCTCTTTTTTAAATGTATATTTCCTCCTCCTCCCCAAATTAATAAATAAAAGCAAAGTATTTCTTATTCTCTACTAAAAAAGCTCTAAGAAAACATTCTTTTATTCTATACTGCTTTCACCAAATGCTCTTTAAATTTGATTGTGCAGTGGGAATCAATTTGGAATTTGTTTGTTTGGATTTTAACTGTATGTTTCCGAGCCTCTTCTATTGATATACAAATCAAATTGTTGATTGAATGATTGATAGTTTATTGACGAGACACTTAAAAGCAAAACGAGGACTATTGGTGTTGGACTTTATTTCGTGTTCATGTACGGAATAAAAATTCTAATATACGATTAATTTTACAATGACTCAAAAGATAATAACTCACCCAATTCGCGAGAGTACAGAATTGTATTTTACTTTTGTTTCGTTTTTGAAAAAGTATTTGAGCCTGGCCCAATCATGGACATCTTTTTTTTTTTTTTTTTTTTTTTTTTTTTTTTGTCTTTCTCGTTCAGCTCGCTCCCGCTACATCTGTGTTTCTGTGAACCAATAACAGCACCGCTTGTCGTGATGACTGTGAATACTTCTCAATCTTGAGTCGTAATCTTGATGACGGAGAAGACTCCTGAGCTAATTCCCCATTCTCCACATACACCTTCCACTATATCAACATGATAACTTTAAGCGCCAACAGTCCATGGTATGATCATTAATCTACCACGGCTGCACCCTATGTGTTATTCCATGTTTATCAAAAAAAAAAAAAAAAAAAAGAAAGCAAATTCAATCAAGTGACATATGTAGGCTCAAATATTTTGCGGGATGGCCGACGAATAAAGTAGCAGGAAAACTAGTTTTATTAAATTCCTCTGCCTTAAGGAAATCGAAAGGATCAAGCATCAATTAAACGCTTGTTGCTTTTGCTCATTTAGGTTTCTAATCTCTATATCTGAATTCGCTTAAATTTAAGATAATCACTATCCCTAGGTACATTTATAGAATTGAAGCACCTTTTTGCTGAACATTCATTAATTTAGCTTAAAATTGAAATTTTGAATATTGAAATGGCAAAAATTGAAAAAGTCGGAAACAAAAGCAAAATGAGTATCTAAGACATATAAATGAATACAGAACTGGCAATCGATTTATAATGAAGGGAACAGCTTGAAATACTCACAGTTGAAACTTCAGTAGACCATAATGGACACCAAATATTTCATTCTTAAAACTCGATAAACAAGAAATTATCTCAGAAAAAATAAGGTGGTTTGCAAATAATTTTTTTTACATCTCAAATATCAAACTGTAACTATTCTCCTATGAACCTTAATAGCCCTAAAATAATGAAGCTGTAAATCCTGAAAGGGGACAGAAACAACATCCTGAATGTTTCTCATATTTTGAACATTAAAGCAGAACAAATTATGTCAATCTCCATATTGAAGTATTTCATAGATCTACTTGTGAGATTCATACAGAGGAATTTGAATTTCAAAATAAAAATGTATTAACTCATATAATAAGAGGACTGTTTGATGACGTAGTGAATCATAGATTCAGAGATTTTTCCCAATAGCTATGGATGCGTCAAAAAATCAAAGTATAACATAATCAATAGCAGGTATCACAAAAAATGCATTTTTTCTCCTAAAGAGTAAATCATATTAATTCTATTGTTACAGCAGAAGTTCTAGTCATGTACCAAACTCAAGATGATTTAACTGAATTAAACAAAAATGCGTTAATTCCGTCTGATAGCTATTCTGTGTTATCTGTTCTAAAAATTACAACATTAAATCCCCATAAGTCATTCATAGACAAGTCAGTAAAATTTTAATACAGTCGCCTTTTCAATATCAGATGATTCTGCTTTGGATCCCGGGACAGTCATTTTTTTTTTTTTTGAAATGAACAGGTGGACATTCTCACAAAATCTGTAACGGTGTTCAATGTATATATCGGCTGGATTGTCCCAGAAAACATTAATAGCAATATTTTCAATATCAGAATGAAAAGAACCAACGAAAACATTTATTGAAGCAAATATTTCAAAATTTTATTAAGCATCCCAACCGTAGACATAATATCCAATTTGAAAAAACAAACAAACAAGGGAAGAAATACTAATCACTCCAATCATCAGCAAAATGGTCAAAAATCCACGGTATTTGCACAAATTCAATTTAATTTATAATGCAAAATGTAACCGTATCATTGATTTGGAACATATTCTTTTGACTTATAATAGATACACATCCCATAGAGAAATCTCCTCTGAAATATGCTCAAGATATAAACCAATAACACAATATCACTTTCAGAGAATTTTTGAAAAAAGAAAAACAGTAGCTAATTAACTAATGTTCAGAATTTAACTCTCTCTTGTCGAAGATGAAACATTTTGATATCTATTGAATTTAAAAAAATATTTTAAAGAAGAAAATAAATTTTTCTGCTCTTTTTATATCGCATAAAACGAACTAATCAATCAATTTCAGTACATTTTCAAGAAATGTTTCTGTAATTTACTTAAAAATAAATAATTTTTACACTTATTTTGATTAAATTATTAATGTGTATGTAAAAATTAAAAGAATTGTACACTTACGAATTTTTGCTTCCGCTAAAATTATAATAAGAATTTGTTAAATTTATCATTTATATTATTATCTGCGATACACAACACAAGAAAGATAAAAGTATATATTTATATTTCAATAAAACTTTCTGTCTTGAAATTTACGAGACTTCGAATTTACTTAAGAGTTTTAAAAGTACTTTCGTTATCTCTATAAATAAATGCATCCTCAAACAAATTAATTACTGGATGAAACATGTTGAGTAAAAATTATGGCATCGACACGGCATGGATTTCTACTATTTTGTATACCTGATAGTGTTTTGAAGTATCAAATGTTTTGTATATCTGATAGTATTTGTAGTCATCGGAGGAATAATGAACTTTTTTTATACTTGAACCTTTTTCAGATGATTATTTGCAATCTGACAATGACATGCATTCAAATGAATTAACTTTTCTGGAATTTACTTCTTGTCAATCTATTTCTATCCTTTCTTTCTATTTTTTCAAATGTCTTAATCACAGTTACACGATTGTCGCAGCATTGCCATATGTGGCTCTTGCACCATTTAACTTGACCTTCCCCCCACACATCACTCACTCAATTTAATTAAACCGAATGAAGGAAAGTTGTATCAATTTGGTGCAGCAACAACTACGAAGATCTCCACGAGAGAGAAATAAACGACCTCAGTTCTATAATTACCCTATCTACCTTCGAGTTGAATTATATAGAGCAACTCTGATGTAGAGCTTAACTTTAATTTGTCACACAAAGAGGGTGTATTATTTTCTCTTAAAGTTATTTAGAAGTCAGTTTGACCTGATGTTCCAGTCTACGTAATATTTTTGCAAAATATGGCCGACTCGTTTAAAAAGTATTTTTTTCTTTATCTGATGCAATAAATACCAAACCAATACACGAGCTTTGCGAAAATAATGATGATGGTATAGGAGGTTCATCATTTGAGCTTGAAAATACGTATGATACAGATTATGAACAAGATATTTACGAAGATGAACTGAAGCATCAAAAAAAAAAAAAAAAAAAAAAAAAAAAAAAAAAAAAAAAACTGGATCAGAATTTTTTTAATGTTAATGAAAAATGTTAAACGAAGAATTCTTAACTTTTCGAGATACCGACGCATATTTAGTTAAAGAAACACGTTTACCAGCGTAACATTTAGCGAAATTATATAAATCTTTAAAATAATAATAATAAAAAAAAAACACCTCCCTTACCCCGAAGAGATTACTACATTGATTGAAAAGACTAAGTGGAATCGTTGCAATACACGCTTCTGCTTTGTTTGTTTATTTCATGCGGAAATATTTTGTCATTATTGTAGAAATTAAAATAATGCTACATTTTCACATTTTTGTTGTTGTTCTTTTCATTAGTCTTATGCAATTTTGAATAAAAAATTGTAAAGTGGGGCTTAATAAGCAATTGATATTAAACGAGGGATTTAAAGACGTATTTTACTTAATGGTAAAATTAATTATGCAATTAAAAACAGTACTTTGAATTATTCTAAACAGCCAACGGGTCCATTTGACGTAATGTTCCCATTGCCTGATTAATGTTTAGATATATCCTGAGACTGAAATTCCATTGAGAATGGTGTAAAAATTGAGATGTTTCCTTACCAATAGCGAACAAAAAGCAAGCTGCAACTGCAGCAAAGTATAAAATGCGGCTGGAAAAATTCATTTCAAAATTGGTTCTTGACTGTTTCTAGTCTACTATCTGTTTGATGTTATGTACTCTGTACTTAAGTAAAATATTTGATTTGTATTGATACATCTGTGAGGTTTCCTTACTTTATGGAATTATTCATTGACTTTCAATAGAGCATTTCTTTAATGTTTCTATTTCTTTTTGTTTGAAGTTTCATGTAGAGGTATTGCACATGAAATTCTCCCGAGAATCGTTAATAGTGTTTGAACATTGAGAAGAAAGAATGAAAAAAAAAAGAACGTATGATAGAGGAGAAACTTTTTGCAGTTTTTATTAGAAGTGAAATGTCTTTATGTGTGCTGTAAAGTACAAAGCACGAGGTATCGATGTTATGAAACACGATGAGAACGCTTAGGAGTCTTATGTCATGACGTATTCTTTATGATTTTCTGTTGGACCCACCTATTTGGAATATTAGTATTCTGTAATTTTCATAATTTTTTTTTAAAAAAGTAAGTAACGCAATTTTAATTTCATGTATAAATTAAGTTTCATTACATAACTTTTGAATTAATTTAAAGAAAGTACTTAATATTTTCAGTCATTATATATATATATATATATATATATATATATATATATATATATATATATATATATATATATATATAATGACCCTCTCCAAACTTCCAACCAACCGAAGGACTTGATATATAAACCAGATCTGAATTCCAACAGTCCCACTTTACGGCGGTTCCATCAGTCCACCACCACTCATCGGGGCTAGAACCCACGACAGGACGAAAACAACGCTGGACGCGCGTCCTCAACTATCACCACTAGGTTACCGTGGCATCAAGAAAACCTCATTGTTTGTTTGGTTTAATTAACGTCGCACTAGGAGCAACAATGACTATTGGCAACGGATCTCGTAATTTTGAACCTCGGTCAAGTGACGAGGACGACACCTGAGCTGACACCCCTTCTCCTAACATACACACCACGTCAATGGGAGGACTTTAGGCCCCGACAGATATAACATGCATCAGCCCCGGCTACATGGCGGTTCTTTAGTGGCATCAGGCTCGAACCTATGACTCGATGAAAACCGCCGGCCACGCGTCCGCTGCCTGATTCACTAGGCTACAGTGGCCACTGAAAACCTCATTGACTATGACACTGCGCAAACAAACTATTTATTTAAACAAAATTCTAATATATTTCTAAATTTTTCGACAATACAATAGCTAATAAACAAGTACAGTGGTACCTTGAGATACGAATGTCCTAGCATACGAATGTTTTGAGATACAACATGAAATATTCTAAAATTTATACCTCGACATGCAACGAAAAATTTGAGATACCAATTTGGCAATAATTGTATAGGTGATCCCTAGATGGTAGAGTTTTCGCTCAGCTTTCCTCCTGCCGCTTCTGCCCGCTATGTCGCTCTGTTTGGTTGTTGAGACCAGAATCCTCTGAATGGCCGCCACGACGTGTTATTCGCTTTGTTTGTGCCTGTTTTTCGTGTCATTTTGGATAGTATATATACTGTACTCTGCATATTTTGTTATTTTAACTATGGATCCCAAAGTTAAAGTCAAAACTGGTGAAAAGAAAAAGCCTAAGAAAATGATCTCAATGGAAGCGAAACATGAAATTATTGCAAAGCATGATCGTGGCGTTCGTATCATAGACTTGGCAAATGAGTATGGCCGCAATCCTTCTACCATATCCACGATCATCAAGCAGAAGGAAGCGATAAAGAAACTGCAACCTTCCAAAGGCGTCACCATTATTTCAAAGCTACGAACTAATATACATGATGAGATGGAACAGCTACTTTTATTATGGATTAAGTAGAAGCAATTGGCAGGTGACTCTGTTTCTGAAGCGATTATTTGTGAGAAAGCTGGCGCCATCTTCCAAGACCTCAAGCGTGATGTAACCGAGACGGAGAGAGAATCATCGCAAGGCGGTGAGGGGTTCAAAGCTAGTCGTGGCTGGTTTGACAATTTTAAGAAACGAAGTGGCATTCATTCAGTTATTCGTCATGGAGAAGCATCTAGTGGAGATATTAAGGCGGCTGAAAATTTCATTAAGGTTTTTGAAAAACTCATTAGTGAAGAAGGATACCTATCGCAACAAGTGCTCAATTGTGACGAAACAGGGTTATTTCGGAAAAAAATGCCTCGGTGCATGTTTATCACGGCTGAAGAAAAGAGTCTATTCGGCCACAAGGCTATGAAAGATAGGCTAACGCTTGCCCTTTGCGCTAACGCTATTGGGGACTTCAAAATAAAACCGTTGCTAGTCTACCACTCGGAAAATCCAAGGGCATTCAAAGCTTATAAAGTTATAAAAGAAAAATTACAAGTTCTGTGGGGTGCAAACAGTAAAGCATGGGTGACCCGTCAGTTTTTTATTGAGTGGATGAACATGGTTTTTGGGCCTTCAGTGAAAAAATACTTAATCGATAATGGTCTACCTCTTAAGTGTGTCCTTCTGTTGGATAATGCTCCCGCTCACCCTCCTGGCCTTGAGGATAACCTTTTAGATGAATTTAAATTTATTAAAATTGTCTATCTGCCACCCAATACAACGTCCACCCTTCAGCCCATGGATCAACAAGTTATCTCCAATTTTAAGAAACTTTTAACGAAGCATCTTTTCAAGCGTTGCTTCGAAGTTACCAAAAATACGAACCCAACATTGAGGGAGTTTTGGAAGAATCATTACAACATTGTGATCTGTCTTAAGCTGATTGATATTGCCTGGCAAGGTGTTACCAAAAGAACATTGAACTCAGCTTGGAGAAAATTATGGCCAAATGTTGTTTTAAAACGAGATGGATTTGAAGGATTCGAACCTATTGAGGAGGTGAACGTATCCATTGGTCGCTCCATGGGCCTAGAGGTAGACGAGGCAGATGTTGCTGATCTCATTGAGGAGTATGCTGAAGAACTCACGACGGAGGAGCTGAGGGAGTTACAGAAGATTTCCCACTCGGGGGTAATGAGGGAACTCAGCAGTGAGGAGGAGGTCGAGCCGGAGGAGAAACTTACTTCACATGAAATTAGTGATATCCTTGGCAAGTGGCAGGAAGTGTCAGATTTTGTGGAAAAAGACACACAGAGAAATTGTCTACAGGAAGAGCGAGTGCCTTATTTGATGATAGGTGTCTCACATTCTTTCGTAACATTTTAAAAAGAAGGCAGAAACAGACCTCTCTTGATCGTTATCTTGTGAAGGTCTCACGCAGTGAAAGTCAGGAAAGGGAGGCCAAAACGGCCCGACGTTAAAGTGATGAATAATAAACATTGTGTGTTATTAATATATTAATAAATAAATTAATAAACATTATGTGCGTTATTAATCGTTTATTTATATACAAATTGTGTATATTATATGTAATTTAATTGTGTTTTGGGTTAGTTTCATATCGCTAAAACGCATTAATATGTATTACATTATTTTAAATGGGAAAAATTGCTTTGAGATACGATTTTTTTGCCATACGACGATGATCATAGAATGAATTAAATTCGTATCTCAAGGTACCACTGTATTTAGAACATTCTCTCTTGCAAAACATGAAATTCTTTGATATCTATTGAATTAAAAGTGTTTAAAAAGGATAGCAGCCTTTGTTGCTGTATATCCCATAAAAATAATTAATCAATCAATATGTTACTGAACCAAAAGATTTAGGAGAATAATGTCTATCCTTCAAAAGACATTTTAATAATTATGGAAAGTTAAAATAATTTTCATGTTTCGTTTCCAATCCAAGAACACATTAAAGAGTGTTGTTGAAAATCGCAGCTTACGCATAGAAAGAGACGTTTTCTTACAATTTCGTTATTATTGAAACCGTAAGAGAAAAAAAATGATCGACTGTATAAATTATTAGACAAGAAATCTTTTCATTTTTGTGTATTGTATTCGTGAGTTTGCCGGAAATACTGCAAAAAATCTCTAAATCTACTAATATTAAGAAACCGTACTCATTTTAAATGAAATTTTAAGCCGTACTCAGTAAAATCCTTTTTCTATTTGATTCCAATTACTAAAAAGACAAATAACATTTTGAAAATGTTTCCCAATTGACAAACAAGTGGTTTTCAAAAAGCATCGAACCAATTAAACCATTTCAAGATATTCAGGTTGAGGCGATGTATTTCTACCCGACTCTTGTTCCATAACTCAATCAAATACAACTAATTCTAAAAGTCAATAACCTACAAAAGGATACGCCGGTCAAGTCTCACACAATTATTTATTTGTCAGCTTGGTAATATAATGTCTGAGATATATTTGCTCTCCTTGTTAACACCTTAGATTGATTCACCTATTCAACTAATACTGAGCTAACATTCTCTTACCAAAATCTCTCCAGTGGAGGCTGACTTGATTTCTTGAATCCTTTGCACCTGCTATCGCCTGTAACAACTCTTGATATCGTCTACCGTGTGTAAGGCATATGCTTAGTGCTAGCCCAATTCGGCCTCTATCCACTAGACTTCCTTCTGCTTATATACCTCATAAAAAATATCTATCTCATATAAAATATCTATCTCATCTACCATCATATAAAATATCTATCTCATCTACCATCATATAAAATATCTATCTTATCTACCATCATATAAAATATCTATCTCATCTACCATCATATAAAATATCTATCTCATTTCACTTTATTTATACCTGACTCCAGTTATCATAATCACGTTTCATTTTGGTTGGGAAGAAATTGCTTAATCTATGAAATCAATCTATATTAAAGTTCCCAAGGTTAGTGAAGAGAAAATCGCGCATAGCCCAACGTCACAAGGTGAACAGTTTCAAAAATAAAAATACAGTTAGTGAGGAATTTTTTATTTTGACATTTCCTCCTTAAAAAGGTTTAAAACCGAGCATATCTTAGGCAGTTGACTACTATACTTGTTCAAGTGCATCAACAATGTCTCTTGAAACTTCGTAAATAAAGGAAGAAATTTCCTCTAGTTCAGTTCTTCTTTCATATGCTACTTTCGGAGAAAATTCACAATTAGAAGCATCTGGCTACTATTTCTTCGTCAGTCTCATCTATTTTAGATCTTGAAGCCAGACTGGATTGGACACAAATCTTTATACAGTAACTCCACGAGGTATGTAATCTCGCGGTTTGGTTCTGGAGTTTTCAAATTTTGTCTAGAATGATCTGCACATCTTATTTATGTGTGTCATCTTCAGTGTTCCAGATTATTCCTAAAACTTTTAAAGGGCGTTTCTTTGTCACCCTCTCTTCAACCATATCTCTCTCATACCATAAATTACGCAATTCTTCCGAATTCGTCTTAAACTTCCTTAAATTCATACTAGCTTTTTTAAGAATTTTCGCAGCACTTCGAGAAAGCTATATAGCCTTTTCTGCTGTATCTGCCTCGTATAATAAATTTTCCACATTTAGAGCAGTATTAAGCATTTCAAAAAGTTTCGTGTCGTTCTTGACTGTATTTTCTAATGTGATTTTTAATTATTGCAGCTAGGACTAATGGACTTAATGTTCTCCCAAAAGGCACGCGAGTCATTCGCAAAAATTTGAAAGATTCTTAATCATTTTCATCTGGAAACCAGAAAAAACTTAAATAATATGATCTTCATTTATTCCGATTTTTTTCTTTCAATATCT
>BMAW01060649.1:960408-1014737 GCA_019974015.1 Nephila pilipes | reverse complement strand
TAAATAATATGATCTTCATTTATTCCGATTTTTTTCTTTCAATATCTCTACGGGATGCATATTCATGCTCGCGAAATTCCAATATTACGTCAAATATTTGGGGCATAAAGGTGGCCAGATGTCAAACAACATAAGAGATATTTGCTCCTTACTCTTAGACGATACATCATGCACTAAAGTAACATTTGTGGTGTCTCTATCAGATTATACAACTGCAAAATGTGGCATATAATAACAATTATTTTCGACGTCAGAGTTATACCATTTTTAAATTTTAAATTACTTCCGAATTCAGAAAGGAATTCTTCATCAAATTTTGAACAATCAGTATTACAAGTATCCTTAATCCTCACGACATTTAACTGCAAAATATGTTTTAAGTTTTCATTTAATTTTGAACAACATTTAATATGTAAAGTTGAAATGTGATGTTTATGCTCGACATCTGACACGGGGATGCGACCTAGTGTTATTTTACCGAAAAAAGTATCAGTTAAAACTAGTGGCTTATAGACTAGCGGCCCCGGCGGCTTACGTCGAGTCAGGGGTTCGAGCTTTGATGCCCCTAAAGACCCGACGTGTTGCCGGATCTGATGCACGTTAAATATGTCGAGGCTCAAAATCCTCCCGAAAAAATATTCGAAGTGGAGTAGCTAGGAGATGAAGGGGACAGCCAGTTTTAATGACCTCACACTAGAAGTCAATAAAATCAGCCAATCAATTAAAAACAAAGATTTATTTATTCTTCCCATTTCGCCTAAATGTAATTCCCAAAAATATTAAGCTCCAAGAAGTAGATATTTCATTCTTAAATGTTTTATTTACATTAGACAGTTCAGTGTAATTATCTTTAAGTATCCCGTTCAATTTAATTGTTGATGCTTTGAATCAGTCAGCAGAGCCAGCTATATGAGGAAGAATGAGAGGAGGGGGAGGACATAGTTCCAATCTCCGGGTTCCGTGGCCAGTAGGAGGGCTGGGAGATTCCGTAGTAATTTTAAGCAAAAAAAAAAAAAAAAAAAATTGAATATAGATCGAGAGGCTTAGCCGGAGGGCCCAAAATAAATTTGTCTTCCATTTTAATTGTAAACCGTCTCTTAAATGTAAAAACTTTTGCAGTTATAAACATAAAGCAAATATTTTGGATTTTAAGCAACTATTCTTGTAAAACGTCTGTAGTTTCATTTATACTTTAAAAATGTGGAATAAATGCTAAAATCCTACTACTTCTTACGAAATAGCCTTTTAATATACATATACAATTTCTTCAAGTGAAGTATGAAATTTTAAATTTTGAAATTCACCAATTGTCTTTAGTTCACTTGATTATGAGACACGCTAGGAGTCCATAATTTTATTTTCTAAATCCTATATAAAAACAACAATTTTAAGAAATAATTTCATCATTTTGAGGATGAGGAGGGTAAGGAGAGAAGTCTGAAACTCGTAGAAACTCCTTTTGCCTTGTGTGTGCCACTACTCTAAGATCCTTTTTTATCCCGAATCAGAAAATTCCGTAGCTATATAGTTTTTAATGTTATCATCTGATATGAATTTTGCGCGCACAAAGCATAATATATAATCATTTTTCTTGAATTTTACAAAGATATCAAAAACATTTTTTAATTAATCTTGAATGAAATATATTGCTCTAAAATCATATAACATTCTTGAACTTTTAAAATGCATCAGACTGATCTTAAAACTACATTTCAGCTGGTTTCTGTCTGAATATCTTCAGGGGAAAAAAAAAAGGATTTTTTTTTTTTCCAAAAAAATTACAACATTTACGCAATTATTCCCAAGAAACTTCACCCAATGATAATTTCTAACCCGAAATAGAATTTTTTTTTTGAAAAAGTTTCATTTATGCTTACTAAACATTAAATTAGGTGTTTTCACAAAAGGACAATAGACGACAAAAGGAAACAAATATACAAATATAACCGTAACATTAGCTCTAAACTTATATATATATATATATATATAGTTATATATATATATATGGTTGTTATATAATATATATATATTAAATATTAGAATTAAGATATATTGGAGCAAATAATTATTTTATTACGGGAATTTGCAAGGTAAAAGAAGAAAATACGAAATTGTTTCAAATTATTAGAGAGAAAAATGCCGATATTGGAGAACAAGATGAAAAGCAAATGTGGCAAATATGTTGCGAAAGACGATTTCAATCTCAACGCGAAGAATTTGACTCTGAGTTGAAGAAGAAAATCAAGAATTAGGGAAAATTAAAGAAGAAAATTAAGAATTAGAGAAAATTAAAGAAAAAAATGAGGTTTACTCAACACATATGTAAATAAAATGCCATTACTGGAGAGAGCGAAGTACTAGAGAGGCAACATCAATAGAAAATTTCACAATTAATTTAAGATTTCACGATAATTCTTATTACTTCCAGGAGAGCTTAAGGATTGATTTGAATAAAATCTGATTGGTAGTTCTATTGTTTTTCCGTTTGAAATGAAGTATCGATAGTTAGCGATCACAGCGATAAATTTGACGCCAAACAATTACTACATATAATAGTGAAACAAATTAGCGAAATCCCCAATCCAATCACATTCTAACATTGATAATTGACGAATGAAATGTTGTTAAACAAAAATTTTATCATTTTAAAAATTTACATAATTAATTAATAATCCTTTATTGTAAATGAATTTTTAAATAATTATTTAATTTTTCAATTGAATATTAGAATTAAAGCAAAGTATAAATTATTAAATCGAGAAGCAAGTTGGTCAAACCACCAGATTGCTCGACATTTAGGTTGAAGCGATACTTCCATTCCACGATGTTGATATTAAGGTGGGGACCATGGCCATGCAGAGCTTCACTGAAGTAGTGGTTGGCTTTAAGCAACAACAGAACGCGAAGGCCGATTCCTCCGATCGGCGTAAAAAGCTAATGAAACATCTTTTACAAAGATTAGGCTTGTAACCGGGACACCAGTGGCCGCAATGACAGTTGATAGGCGACTGAATGAAATGAGGCTGAAGTCACGGAGGCCATTGCTTTAACTGACCCTATCACTGCAACCTACCAGTTGCGTTTGTAATGGTGCATTCGATCTGAAATATCACAGGTTTGGGTAGAATTATTTTCAGCGATAAGTTGAACAGGGAAATGTGTCAGGAAATGTCCAGGAAAGCGGTGAGATACTCATTTGACTGTATTCCGCGGCACATCCCGCAGCCAGGAGTTATAGCATGATTGTCATTTCATTTCATAGCCGGAAATCTTTGATTGTCATCCAGTGATGCCCATCCTTTCACAGCTTGCATTTCAATAGGATAATGCACTGCTGCAAATGATATGCTTTTCTGTGGCTTGTCTCCGCTCTTTTCCGCTTTTTCCATAATTGAGCACGTTTGGGCTCTGATGAGTAGGCGTCTCCCACTATCTCCAAGTCGCGCCAATCTTACTAACCAATTACATCAAGGTCCACGGTGTGTTGATGCAACATTGATTTTTTTTAAAATAATGATGAAAACAATTAATACTGAAAGTATTGAAGATGACGAAAATAATTCGTGGGACAACATATATACAGAAATTATATTTTATGTTTCTGCCTAGTTTGGGACAAATATAATTTAAATATTGATACTTACTCTTATCTAGAAGAGGTGTATAGATGTATATTAACAATCCAACTCACAAGTTGCACAAGAAAGTTTATTTTTGAAGTTGAAATTTATATTGAATGAACGAGGTATTCCAAGACTATTTGGAGCACTTTATTTTGAGGAATTCTGAGAAAAGTGTTTTGGTATCAATTGCAAATGATGACATCGCAAGTAACAATAATGTTTTATCCAAATTACTCTTGAAGTATTGTTTTGTAAATGTATTTTACAATGTTTTATCAAATCTACATTAAACTTTATCAATCGCTTTTAAAGTTCTATGTATGTATAGAGCTCAATTAGTTTTATTGTTTCATTGTTTGATAGCCTACTAAAATAACAAGAAAATGTGGTATCGGAAACTATTATTTTGTTTCTTTCAAGTCCTTCGTAAGAGGCAGGTCTGATCATATTACCCGGATCGTTTTAATAGTACAGTTTGGCGCTGCTTACGAACAGCACTGACAAAATTCTGAAGCTAGTACATGATGCTGTGACTTCGTTTTTATTTTTAGTCTGACGTTTTCTATCTATTCTACTTCTTCGGATAAGCTTTCGTTCATTTTTCAAAGTCATACTTACAAAGTTTACTAATAATATACTTGTATACGGCGATCGATTAACTTTGTGATTCGATTAACAAGCCAGAAATTTACTAGCAATGATTGAGTCGTTGCCATCCTAAGAAATTGCATTAAATATCCGTAATACCTGGTACTCGCATAAAAAATTTATTTGGAATATATCCTCACTATTATAAATTCTTTAAAGGAGGAAGGTCATATTTCAATACTATTTGTATTATAGCAGAACTTTCAAACAAAAGAACTCGTACATTTACCTAACATATCATTGGCTGGTTACCCTCTCTCATGGCAAACCTCTATAGGTGATTGCTATATAAATATGTGTTGCTTTAAATATTATCAGGCGATTTAGAACTATATTGATTTATTTTCGAGATATTATATTTACAAGTGCAATTGTATTACTAGCACTAATGGCGGACAGAAAAAGAATACAGAATAATTATTTTTTGTAGTAAACATAACACAAAACACAAGTTGAGTTGTATCTGTCCTTGCTCTGTTCAAGCGATTAAATATCACCACAACTACTCCCCCTCTAAGTGAGATACTCTGCCAAGATGTATCTCACTGATAACGAAATGGCAATTTAACTTCACGTCCCCTTCTTGTGAATCTGGTTGAGGGAGCAATGGGCAACGGTGCAAACCTGATCTTTTTTTAACTGGTGATGTAGGCTTGTCAACTGGATTGCTCTTATGATTTATTGCACAATCAGTTTCAGGAGAGTTGTCAGAAAAACATGGTTTGAGCCTGTCTATAGAAATGTTAACATTTTTATTTTTTATGAGAAGTGTGAAAATTTTATCAGATCGTTTAATAACTTGATATGGTCCATGATATGGCGGTTGCAGACTCTGACGAATAATGTCAGTGCGCACGAAAACATATGAACAATTTTGAAGGTCTTTGAAAACGAAGGGTTTCTGCTTGTAGTTATATGAAAATGGAATAGGTTTCACTTGTTTCATAGTTGCTTTAAGTTTTTGGACAAACTCTGATTGTGGTTGGAATTTAGTATCTTCAAAGAAATCGCATGGTAAACGAATGTTTTCACCATATAGAAGTTCCGCTGGAGTAGATTGAAAATCAGCACGCCAAGTTGTTCTCAATCCGAGCAATATGATTGGAAGAGATCTTGTCCAACTTTCATTTTCATGACACATTATACTCGCTTTTAGAGTCCGATGCCATCGTTCTATGCATCCATTTGCCTGTGGATGGTATGATGTAGTTCTATTTCGTTTAAATCCTATTAATTTTGAAAGTTCTTGAAAGAGTTGTGCTTCGAATTGGGAAACTTGATCAGTGGTAATGACTAAAGGTGTTCCAAAACGTGTGATCCAACCTTTAAGCAAGTTGTCTGCTACTGTTTCTGCTCGAATATCAGGTAATGGAATTGCTTCAGGCCATCGACTGTATCGATCTATGATAGTCAAGCAATAACGAAATCCTTCAGATGATGGTAAGGGACCAATAATATCTAAATTGATTTCTGTGAAGCGTTTGCTGACGTTGTGATATTGTTGAAAAGGACTCTGCACATGTCGTGTAACTTTGGACTTTTGGCATTTTAGACAGCTTCTAGTCCAAGTTCTTGCATCCTTATTTATTGACGGCCATACAAACTTCGATTTTAGTAATTTGGTTGTAGCCTTGATTCCAGGATGGGCGAGGTTATGAACACTGTTGAAAACAATTTTCCTGAATGATTCTGGTATATAAGGCCTCTTTTTCTTTGTAGAACTGTCAGAAAATATATCACAGCTGGAACCAAAGACAGGAACTTTTTCTAATTTTAGCGAAGAATTCTGAGTAGAAAGAATTTTTTTTAACTCCTTGTCAGTTTCCTGCGCTTTAGCTATAGCTTCATAATCAAGTTCCGACTGAATATGAAGTTCGTCTAATCTAGACAGAGTATCGGCAATGATGTTGTTTTTTCCAGATATGTGCTGAATGTCAACAGTGAATTGCCCAACATACTCCAGATGCCTTTGCTGTCGAGGAGTTGCTTTTTCTAATTTCTGCTGGAATGCATAAGTTAGTGGTTTATGGTCAGTAAAAATTGTGAAGTTTCTACCTTCCAAAAAATGTTTAAAATATTTTACAGAAGAATATGCAGCCAACAGCTCACGGTCGTATGTGCTGTAGCGTTTCTGGGTGTCAGTTAGTTTTCTTGAAAAGAAACTAAGGGGTTTCCAGATGCCATCTTCTAGCTGTTGTAGTACAGCTCCTATACCATTATCAGATGCATCAACCATTAAGGAAATGTGAGCATCTTCAGAAGGATGAACTAGTACAGTCGCATGACATAGCTGTTGCTTACAATTTTGAAAAGCTTGAATTGCTTCTTCTGTCCAGGGAATTTTGTTGTTGTCATTCTTTTTCTTTCCTCTTAGGTATTCATTCAGAATGGCTTGATTTTCTGCAGCATTAGGAATAAATCGATGGTAAAAATTGATAATTCCTAAGAATCTTCGCAATTCCTTTATAGTTTCAGGAAGCTTGAAATCTTCGATTACTTTTATTCTTTCTTTTGTTGGCTCAATCCCATTGAAAGAAATACGATGACCTAAGAAATTTACTTCACTTTGAGAGAATTTGCATTTTGCAACCTTAATTACCAAGCCGGCATCTTGAAGACGTTGGAAAACTTGTCTAAGATGACTAATGTGCTGTGCATCATCCTTAGATGCAATGAGAATATCATCAAGGTAGCTGAAACAAAAATCTAAGCCCCGAAGTGCAGAATGAAGAAATCGTTGAAAGGTCTGGGCAGCATTTCGCAATCCAAATGTCATTCTGGTGAATTCGTATAGACCAAAAGGTGTGCAGATGGCTGTTTTTTCTATGTCAGATGGTTCTACTGGTATCTGATGGTAGGCTCGTTCTAAATCAAGTGTTGAAAATACAGTGCATCCATACAAATTATGAGAGAAATCATGCAAGTGTGGAATAGGGTACCTGTCTGGTTGGGTGACAGCATTCAAAGCTCTGTAATCCCCACAAGGTCTCCAACCACCGGTTTTTTTTGGCACTAGATGTAATGGACTTGCCCAAGGACTACTAGAGGGTCTGCAAATTCCTTGTTCTAGCATATATTCGAATTCCTCTCTTGCGATTTTGAGTTTGTCTGAAGCTAGGCGACGAACTTTTGCTGTGACGGGTGGACCATTTGTTATTATATGATGCGTAACTAAATGCTTTGGTTCTCTAATCAGTGAACTTTGAAGTGTTATTTCCTTGAATTCATTAAGAAGACTAGCCACTGAAGAAGTAAATGATGAAGAAGCTATTGTAGTGAGAGAAAAATTTGGAAAAGTTGCTATTTTACCAAATGATGACAAAGATGTTAAAGGATCGATAAGACATTTTCTTTTTAAATCAACTAATAGTCCGAATTTTTTGAGAAAATCTGCTCCTATAATAGCTCTTGAAACATGTGCTATTGTAAAAGACCAAGTAAATTGGCGGCGAAGTCCAAGATCTAATTTTAGAGTTTTGGTACCAAAAGTTTGAATTTTTGAACCATTAGCGGCAAATAAAATAAAATCTGATATTTTATTATTCCTTTGTTTGTATACAGGAATTACAGATATATCGGCTCCCGTGTCGATTAAAAACTGCTTACCAGTTGATTTATCATGTAAATATAAGCGGCAACTTTTCTCGCCAATATCGCCAGCCGCATCAAGCGATTGGCTTACTGGTTTTCCGAATTTTCTTTTTTAAACTGGCATGGCTGTACACATTTTTTTGCATTTTTTCCAAATTTAAAATGGTACCAGCATAATTCGTATCGAGCCGAATTAGATCTGGATCTTCTTCGTCTGTCATTTCCTCTCGATTTGCTGCGTGACCTAGTATTTCGAAAAAATTCATCAAATTTTTTTGTTAATGCAGCAATGTCGGCTTGCAATACATCTAATTTATTGCGATCGAAAGATGACGCCGAATTTGGCAATGAGCCAACTTTCGTTACTTGGCATATTTCTGACGAACTGTAAACAGCAATAATTTTATCGGCCATCTCGGCAATTTTATCTAAAGTATCGTTACTTATACCTTAATATCCGCTGATTCGAATAGAATGCTTCAAAATCACGTCCTAAGTTACCAAATATAGGTGATTGCTATATAAATATGTGTTGCTTTAAATATTATCAGACGATTTAGAACTATATTGATTTATTTACGAGATATTATATTTACAAGTGCAATTGTATTACTAGCACTAATGGCGGACAGAAAAAGAATACAGAATAATTATTTTTTGTAGTAAACATAACACAAAACACAAGTTGAGTTGTATCTGTCCTTGATCTGTTCAAGCGATTAAATATCACCACACCTCCATCTAATATTTAGGAGTATATTTTTCAAAATGGAAACAAAATAAAACTATCATGAACCAAATGAAAGATAAAGCTCTAAAAAAGATTAGTACCCTTAAAGGTATGACCTACAAACATCATGGTCCGCGAGCTGATAATCTTATTCAGTTAATCAACAATAGCATCTGCAGTTCCTTTTTCTACATTTGCCACATCATAAATAAATGGTCGGCTCATCAACTAAAATCTTTCAATATTATTCAAACAAAAGCTATCAGAATCACTCTAGGTCTTCCTCAATGGACCCCAAATATCGTTCTTTTGAAATTGGCTGGACAAGAATTGCTCTCCGAAAAAATTAGACGGCTGGCGCAAAACTTTTTTATTGTTCAAATATCTAATGGGAAATATTCCCCTATACATCTGAATAACCAGGATTCGATAAATCTAGCAATAATGGAAGATGACAAAAAATGTGTTGATCATATTCTTAGAAATTTGAATACCGATAGGGAAAAGATAATCTCAATCCCTAGTCTAATCCATTTCACTGATATTCCTTGTTCAATTTATACGAATGAATTCTGCTTTCAAAACAAAAATCTCCCAATCCCTATAATTAATAGCTCCTTTAATGAATTACTAGAACACAGATTCCAAGATTTTTTCATAATTGCTACAGATGCATCTAAAAACCCAAACATTACTTCCATAGCAGGTGTATTACGAACTACTTCCTTTTCTTATAAAATAAATCCAATCAACTCCATCTTCACGGCTGAAGCGCTAGCGATTTGTCAAGCTTTGGATGAACTAACAGAACTGCACAATAATCTTCTTATTCTATTCAATAGTTATTCAGTTTTATCTGCATTACAAACTTTTCTATCAAATCCCATAATGGGATTCATAGACTGGGCAGTAAGATTCTTATTCTTTCTCACTGTAATACTCAGTTGGTATTTCTTTGGATTCCGGGTCATTCAAAATTTTTTGGAATGAAAAAGCGGATAAAATCGCAAGATTAGTAACGGAATTTGACGTAAATATCAACTAGATAGCTTCAGAAGACATCCATGCTTACAGTTATCGTAACAGATTAGAAAAAACAAAACAAAGGGAAACTTTTACTGCAGCAAATACTTTGAAAATTTGGGGAACCTACCAACCATCGATATTATTTCTAATTGGGAGAAAAACAGAAGGAAAGAAATTCTAAGAATCCGACGTCTCAGCAAAATGATAATTACTCCTGGTCTTTTAAATAAATTCAATTTGCAGGATAAGGCTTTTTGTTCTACCTGTAGTAGGATCAATGAACTGGAACACATTCTACTAACTTGCGCAAACTATACCTCCCATAGAAATGAACTCTGGAACATTCTTCAATTAGATTCCCGTTGCACTATCACTTCTTGAGAATTTTTACAGAAAGAAATATTGAATAAAAAGAATTTTAGAGCTTTTTTTTTTTTTTTTTTTTACAGAGGATGACATTCTTTGATATTTCTTAATTTAAAATTAATTTATCTAAATAGGTATAATGGCCTTTGTTGCCCTTCTTCCCTCATCAATCAATCAATCCCAATACCATTTGAGTTGATTCAAGGGAAATTTAGACTATAAATCAGGGCTTCTTAAACTTTTGTCATTCACGACCCCATTTATGATTGCGAGTTTCTTGACGACCCCATACAAACCTTGACGACCCCATACAAACCTTGACGACCCCATACATGAATCATTGTTTAGCTGCAGGTTGCACGTGTGTACGCGCGCGCATTCCTCCCTTTGATTGTGTGTGATATTTAGAGGTGGCGGTCAGAGTGGGAAGTCAGCGGCGCGCGGTTTATTCAACATGTATGATACCGACAAACGTACTAACAATGTATAGCCACAATATAATAATAGCGATCATCGATCGTTTACTGCTGTCGGTGGAGATAGCTCAAAACCTTCAACAAATGCGCGTGTCTAGACGCTGCAAGTCCACTGTATTCCGCCAACTCTAGTGATGTTATAAAATGGTATATATAAATATTTGACATTAAAATCTCTCGCGACCGCAGAATTTTGCTACGCGACCCCATTTGGGGTCGCGACCCATAGTTTAAGAAGCCCTGCTATAAATATATTTTTTCAAGTTGGGGTGATAATAGTCTTTGTTGCTCTATGTCCCATAACACTAATCAGTCTGGTATAAGGGTTTATCTTTTTGCTTCGTATTATATGAAACCAATGAATCAATTCTGGTTTATCAACAAGTGTGAAATCAGATTTGAATGATTCATTTCAAAATTGATAGTAGGATAGTTTTCTTCAAATAAGGGTGAATTGAACTGAAATCCTTAGATGAATGTTTGAAACCTTTCATAACTGTTCTTGAATAGATAGTAATTGGTTATTAGCACCAGTTATCTGTGTTTTGGAGTAATGAAAGCTGCTGCTCGGTGCATGAAATTGAGCTTCAAACTCAATTATGTGGAAGTAATAGAGATGGAGATATTATCTGTTTAGAATTGATAGATTTTGCTTTTGTTAAAGACTTAAGATTTTGTGATGAGTAAAGTAAGATATTTTATCAATGAACATAAGGGCTCCTTATATATAGGTTAACCTGAAAGCTCTTTCAGTTTGGGAATTGAAATAAAAATAATTTCTTATACATTTAATTATGTTCATTGTACAATATTATTTTCATGGTTATTTTTGACCTCTTGCTATCTGAATGGTAATTTGTGAATATCATTTTCTAAAAATGCCTTATCTTTAGGGACGAAGAAATCAAGTTGTGTTTGGTTGCCATCGACTTCAGTTTTAAATGGTGAATTCAGTTCAAACAATTTTGAACTGTATCAATGAAAAACAAGGAAAAAAGAAATCAAGAAAGATAAACTCTTAATATCATGTTAAATGAAAATAGACAAGTTGATGAAAGTAAATCATTTGAAAATCATATTTACACCAGTGTTTTCATTACCATTTGTATTAAAGGTTTTAAAATTATAGATTAGTTAAGTTGTTTAGAGGATATTTGTTTCTTAAGTTCTTGATGTAATGATGTTGACTAAATGCTAAAACATTTTTAAAGTATTGATTTCAGAAAAATGAAAATTGTAATTTTTCTTGTTCTAGATATGCGAGTATTGTTTCCATATCACATCTCGTATTTTCCCACCTTTTATAATTTTATTTATTGTAATATTCCTGATGCATTATTACAATGATTCATATTTGTTTTTAATTCTTTGTATGAAGTTTTAAACATTGTAATTAAATTTACTATAAAGTTATATTTATTGTTTTGCGTAATGTATTTTGCGCATTTCTTTGCAGAATATTCGTTAAGACATGATTTCTTTTTAATCCTTTAGCTTTCAAACAAAAGTTTTCTAAGGTTCCCTAGAAGGAGTGTATGATCAAAATTACTAATTCTTTCCAGTTGGGAGAAAATCTCTTTTTAGTTTTGTCCAGGTTTGTATTTCTTTTAATATTTTGAAAGATTGTTTTCAGTTTTCTTAAACTTTTTTTTTTTTGTAATTTAACATTTTCTTAGAATTTCATGTGACAAATAAAAATATTTTTTTTTTAAAAGTTTAGGTTTTTAATTTAATTCTAGATAAATTTATTTTTCTTATATATATATATATATATATATATATATATATATATTTCAATAAAAATATCTATTCTCCTAGAAGAATACTTATAAATTTGACATGTGTGTTGTTATTCTATGAAGAATAACTTTAATTGTAATCTGTTTTCATGTTCAAAGAGGAAACATAATTTTTCCCTCTAAAAATGCAGTTTAGCCCAACCATTTGGCACAATTTCAAAAATTATCAAACTTGGCGATTTTTTTTTGGCAGAACGTTAAGTCCGCGAAGCAGACCAGGGTAGCCACATTTGGCAAAATATTGCCAAATAATTCCTGTCGCCAAGGGTGGTTGTGCTAAACTGCATTCCAACTTTTTTCCCAATACCTTATTATAAACTAATTTTTTAAAAAGGTGTAAAAAACATATTGTACAATTTCATTTTTAATATAAAATAAGTCTGCATATTATATTCATTTTGTTACCTATTCAAGCTCTTTAATAGAGATTAATCACAAGATTATAGGGACTTGTGATGCTTAATATGTATTGCTTCAGTCTGTGCCAGCACAAGAATAGAATGTCACATAGAAAGTTTGAAGGTCATTGTTAAAAAATATCAGTAGGTTTTGAAAATATAAATTTTTCCTTATAGATTTTTTTGTTTTGAAATTTCTGTTTAAAAAATGTTTGTTACTTATGAACATGATTGGTTGGTTTTATGGGATATAGAGCTACAATGTCCATTATCCCTACTTAATAATTTTTGAACTATAAAGATTGAGAGAGAGAGAGAGAGAGAGGTAAACATTACTCCTGAACTTGTGCAAATTGTCACCAATGAATTGGTGCGAATAATCAAAGAGTTTATTTTCTATACATATGTTACATTTGAAAACTAATCTACTTGTTCAATTAATACTAGAAGTTTTTAGTGTAGTATATCGTAAATATATATCACTGCACTTCAAACCTAAATTCAACTTACTCAATACATATAAATGAATCCTTTCTCTTATTTTTTTTATTAACATGAGCAAAAATTTGAAAGTGTGTAGCTAAAGGATTATTAAAATCAAATAATTTTGGGGAAGTAGTATTCTAGATAGTAAAAAAAAACTTATAAATAATTTAAAGTTCATTACACTATTTTCATTTTTTTTTTTTTACAAACATAATTTTTTTTTATATATATATGCCTATTATTTATATAACATTAATAAGCTTTAGTAATAATTTCAATTGGATTTACTTTTTATTTGTATCTTATGTCTTTAATTTTTTTTCAAACATTTTATGATTATTACAAATTTGGGTACTTTTCCATTAAAGGGACCCATAACAAAAATCGCCAAATTGAGTTGCACAAATTAATCGCTCTACTGATGCAGTATTACTGTGGTTACCCGTGATATTGCTCCCGTTTGGCGAAAAAAAAATTATCCATTGCCAACGACCCCCTTCAACGCAAAAGTACCCAAATTTCTATGACATATACTAGTATCTCATGGTGCATTAATTATGTAAGCAGTAATAATTGCTTGTTAATTATTTTAAAACTTTATGACATATATTGTTTTTCTATAAAATTTTCATAAATTGTTAAAAAAAATTTACACAGCTTTTGAATGTTTGTCTTAAATAGGTTATTAAAACCTGAATGTATCATGTGTTCAAACCAAACTGCCCAAGCTCATTTTTATTTTGTGAGGTATGTATATTATTAATTGTTAATTATATATATATGTGTGTTCTTTATGAGATAGTGAACTAAACAATAATGTTAAATTGTTTGAAAAGGTTATCAAACTCATTTTGGTGGTAAAATTATCACATCAAATTATTTACTATGATGATTTAATTGGAGCTGTATTCCCACCAATCTACCTGTCTCTTCTAATCTTTGTTAATTAAAAATAAACATGTTTCTATTAGAAAACAAGAATTTCATGTATTATTTTTGAGTGCATATTTGATAATTTTATTTTAATACATTTGTTGAACAAATACTTTGTTAGCTTTAGAACTGGTTACTACAACTATTAATTTTTTTTGTATAAATATATTAATATCTCTATATATATGGATGATTATATATTCATGAAATATCTTTTTAATTTTCTATAAATAAGATATTTTGTATTCAAATTTTTAAAAGGGTGCGTTAATCTTGTTGGTATTCCTTAACCCTCTAAGCGTTTCACACGCTTTTTTCCGTGCTGTTCGAGATATTCCGAAAGCGTTTGCGCCGTATAATCCCGTGTCTCTGTGAGCGCACCGAAAGTGTCAGAGCCGTGTTTTTTCGCCATCACAGGATGTATTCGAGATCGTTTGCGCCGGTTTTTTCTGCAATTCCTTCCCCCTCTTTTAAAAGTTTTACAACTTGTTAGATAATTGGGGAGGGTTGCGGACACACAATGAACTTTGAAAGGAAATTTTATGGCTCACAAGGGAACCCCACTCTTGCCCTTAGGGCTAGAGAGAGTTCCATTGAGACATTCGTTCAAGAGGGGAAGGAGAAGATTTCCTTTCAAGTGTGTTTGTCGGTCAGCTTGAGTTGAGATTTTATTGGGTTTATGAAAGAAATGCGTCCCTTGACCTAGCTTTCGAGATAAAATTTTTTGTTTAAACCAATCCAAAAAACGCTTTAAAGTTCAATCACAAAATTAACTAGATTTTAATCTCATTTTTTAATTAATATTCATTTGGAATTTTAACAAATTTAGATAGAGTAGGAAACCTACTGTTTTATATTGTTGGACAAATTAATCTTTGTATGTTTTCTTTGTTTGCTAAGAACTCACCTTTTTTATTTTTCCTCATATTAAAAAATATCAGAGTTAAGTTTTTATGTTATTTCTATAAATCTCGAAAAACATCGCTAAATATATATCTATAAAATGTTTGTTTAAATACAGAGAATGTATGAAAACAATAAATACGTTCTATTGCTTCATTTGTGTTACTTTATTCACTACTTTCAGTTTTTAAAATAATATTTATTTCCTAATAAAGTGTCATAAATTAAAAAAAAACAAACGAACGAGTCAAAATCAGAAACGCTTTAAGATTTTCAATTATTACAAATGAATAATTTTTAAGCTTCTGTATTTCTTTACTTTTAAAAATCTCTAATGCATGAATAAAAATAATACCAAAAACTAAACTTTTTTTTTAATCTATTAGTTTTTTTTTCATAATTTCAAAGCCAGGTATTCAGGATAGCTTACGCATGATACTCAGTTTTGTAATGTTAAGTTTTGAAATACATCCGAATTTTAAATAACTGAACTACATCTTCCCTCAAAGAGAAGAAGAATGCGATTTCCCACTCAAACTCATATTTTTCAAACTTGATTTTTGAAAAATTAGTAATTAATAGCATCTGCACACATTTATATTTGTTCATACGTGTAAGTATCAACTGTACTTTTGCACAGATACTTTTGATTACTAATTATTTGAAGATTCAAATTTAAAAAATATTCATATGTGTAATATCCCTTATAATTTATCTTCTGTTAAAGGATAATTGAAGTACATGTAATTAAAATCCGGACATTTTTCGTAATCTTAACATTATACAACTACGAATTTTACATAAGCTACCCTGAAAATCTGCTTTTCAAATTACATCAAAAAATATTTATGTATGGTACATACAAAGTGAAAAATTATTAATCACATAAATTTACAATTCTATGAAAATTTAAAATATAAAATTCAAAATTTAATAAATTTCATCGCCAGCATATTTTCATATATTCCGTAAGTTTTTTACAAATCAGTTAAAAACCGCGCGTCATTAGCAAAAAATATGCTGAACAATTTGATGAATATAAAATAAAAATTTTACTTGAAAACAAAGCTGAGATGCTAAAACTTCGGTATACAAAAATTATGAGCATAACTACAATAGTTTCTGAAATAATTATTTTAAAATTCAGTTAGAAATTTGTGCGTTATGTTATACGTAATATTAAATAAAGCTTCAACATAATAAAGTAATAGTTCGATGCATTCACAGATTATTAAAAATAGATATAAGTGACATTATCGCAAATGTTAAAAATTTTATAATTTTAAATCAAACTGTACACTGTTATATATGCTCAATATTGTGTTTCACAAACAATTTTTTCTCAAATAACAAATTGTTCTGAAAGTAGGCATTAAGGTACTTTAAAGACATGTTGTTTTGTTTAAGCATTTAATATAAAATATTTATTTTTTTTTCTTATGTGTCTCTGATATTTTTAACATTTGTAACAATTAAAATTATTGCTTATATACGATTCTTTGCATTTTTTTGTAAATTGAATGAACACTTTGATTACAATTTTGTTTATTTGAGAACATATGAACACTGATTTATTTTATTCATGAAATACAAGTTTGAATAAATTGACTCTTTTTGCATTTGTTTTAAAATATGTATATTATATTGAAATTTAAACTACCCGAAATTATACCTTATTTGTTATAAACGAATTTTTGATCTAATAAACACATATAACTCTTTTTAGGTACAATTTGTAAAATGGACTAAAATTAATAGATGAATATTATTTTTACATATTGTGAATATTTTGCACTGAACTTAAACATATATTTTAGACCCTTTAAGTTTGGAGAAGCAAATCGTAAGCAATTTTGCATTCATTTTGATATTGAATATAAAAAGCTCCTCGGCTATTCAGAAGTGAGGTGGTTTACTTTGAAACCAGCACACAAACAGAGCACAAATAGAGTGCATTTTGAAATTATATGATCCACTTCGGTCAAGTTATTTAAATTTAAAAAATACCTTACATTTGGAAAAAAAATCACCTTTCAATAGATCAAAACATACACTCTCTTTTCTCTACAGCCAGACATTATTTTTCTGTAAAACTACCCAAGAAATTAAACATCATAACATTTCAGCTACAGTTTATTTTATTCCGATATAGAACGAGATATGATGATAAATTCGTACCATTAATACTAAAGAATAAACTAACAATTATATATGGTTATATTCCTAGGATTAAGAATACATTTCTAAAATTTAAAATTGCTTACAAAATTTGTTATGAATTCTTTGAGGAAATGTCTGTCAACTTCACTGAACTAAAGTGTTTTAAGTGTACTGTTTTGAAAGACAAATTAAAAGGGGAAAAGTTTTTCTCACTGCCAAATTTGTAATAAATGATATGTAAGATGTAGTAATCGATGACAATTTTCTGTTAAAAGATATAATACGAATATGTATTTAAAGTTTGAAAACACCAAAGAAACAGAAAGGTGAAAATTAAAATGTGGGATTGAAGATGGCTAGAAATATTTTGACATTTTGAAGAATATATACACCATTAAAATTTAAAATTATTTATTGAATGTAAAATATATTACCTTTGCACAAAAGTGGATGTAGATGGGGTATTTCGCTTAGAGCAGAGGTATTCAACCTCTTGCACTTTGGGGAACCTTTTGAGCTTACCATTACCTTCAAGGAACCCCTTGATCAAACAGCAGAAAAAATAGGATATCAAAGCTCTTTATCCTAATCAAATTTACAAAATTATTATTGCATTTCTATTTTTTTATTAGAAACGTCTTAGTAAGATTAATGAATGTTAAGGTAGCGAAAGTTTTTTTTTTTTCCTAAAATATGGCCTATGCATAATAAACAAAAGCAATATTTTTTTAAATATAACAAATAATGAAAAAAAAAAGAATTTTAATGATTTGACCATGATTGTTTTTTATTGCAAAGTATTTTTACGTCTGTAAAAATTTCTGAAACCATCAACCTAATGTCTTCTTCAGCATCCGACCTATTTCTGTATTTTGTTTTTGTCGCAGTGTACAAAGAGAAAGATTTTTCGCATATATAGGTTGAAACATATGATATTAGATGTTTCACAACTCTTACGGCAATTTCATGATATTATTTTCTATTGTCAATCAAAAAATACATTATAACACTTAACTACCTTTTAATTTCAATTGAGTATACATCAATGTGATATATCAATCAAACTGATATACACTCAATTTTTTCTTTTGTTGGGAGTTCGGAGGTTTTCTTCTTTTATTGGGTTTAGTTTAGTGTTTTCTTATTAACGTCGCACTGGAAGCAACACGAGGGCTATTGGCAATGGACCTCGTAATTTTGAACTTCGGTCAAGTGCAGAGGACGACACTTGAGCTGGCACCCACTCTCCTAACTTCCACACCACACCAACTTCTTTTATTGGGAGTTCAGTGAATTAAAAGTCTTAAAAAGATTTTGGATCCAAGATAATTTTTTATTTTGAACAGGATTCAAAAAAGGTTTTTTGCAGATCTGATATATGTTTGACCAAACTAATTTTTACATTTTTATGAGGATCAGCGTTACCGTCCACTAAAATATTATGCAAATTACTAAAGCATTTAATATTATCTTTCAAAATAAATTCTGTTCAAAATTTCAATTTTAAAACAGTGGCGCCAATTTTACTTCATACCTTGAAAATAATGAATAAGTGTGCATTCTTCACCTGATCCAAAAAACGCCTAAATATGTGACCTAATGCGTCTCGATTACTGTATTTGAAACACGTGATTTTACGAAATTTAAGATTTTATTTTATCCTTAAAATATTTATTGATATTTATTTTTACAAGCAAACTGCTTCTGAGAATTCAATCTTCTATAAAAGTTAAATTTTTATGACAATTCTGGCGCTTTGATTAAGCAAATAGTGCTTGATAGCAAATACTAATCATTAATTTTTTTCAAAACATGCAAACAATTTTGTATTTTCTTGGTCTCGTATTCAATAATGAATATAGGAAGCTTTTTCTAGGTTAAAATTGTAATATTAAAATTTAAAAAAAAAGTTTTTAAAAATTACAGAAAAAAGAATTTTTCTATTGTTTGAAGCAAACAAATATTTTTCAACTATGAACCCACCAATTTTTATGAAGCTATATTTTTTTATTCTTCATTTGTTGGAACGCTTTTATTGAAACTCAATAGATCGGGCGAACATCTTCCAAGTTCTGATCTGTGAATAATCTGAACCCCATTCCTGCTTGCTTGTAGCCTGTCGTAAAGATTTCCCCTAGGCAACAAAATCGCTTATCTAAGCGTCGGATCTAAGCAATTAAAATGCCCAACCCTAGGGGTTGTGTCGACCACCCGCGTCATAAAAGGGGGGGAGGAACAGGAGGCTCTTGCATTTTCGAAGAATTTGTGAATGGAAAGGGAAAACTTTTCGGGACCTTTAGCTGTGCCTAAGTAGATCGCTTTCGGTATAGCTTTACACAAAAAAGTAAAACGCTCGGAGGGTTAATACCTGTTCAAATTCTTAAAAATGTTTCATATTGGATGTTTCTGTAAAATATTTTAGATGTGTTGAAAATGGTAGTCAATTATTATTTATGATTTATTCAATTAATTTTCTTTCTGAGGGGTTTTGATAGTCTTTATGTTACTTCCAATCTCTGTGATCACAAGTCATTTTAAAATTCATTAAGCAATTTTATTAAGAATTTTTTCCATATATTTTAAATGTATTGAAAATCTGTTTGCAAATAAGGAAACATTTTTATTATTCTTCAATATGAGATTTACCTTGTTGTAAGAAACCAATTCATGTCTATGATTTTATATCATGCACAAAAAAATTGTTGTACTGATTTTTTTTTGTTCTATTTATTATTCCTATTGCAAAAAATATAAACGTAGATAAGTGTAATGAATATTAATATCCATATTTTTAAAAGCTGGGGAAATATTCTTTAGACTGAAATATGAGAACATATTTCAGTCCCAATTGACTCCTAGCTTTCTAGAGGATTCGTTATATTTCGCGCAATAGGTTTTAGTCCTGGTAAATAAGTTATTACATTGTAAGAACACATTTTAATTCTTTGATTTAAATTTTGATTGGATTTATTTTTGACAACAAATAAGTTACCTTTCAACTCAAACGTTTCACCTTCATCGCTTGTCTCAAATTCACTTTCACTATCATGACTATCCATTATTTCATCAAGTCCTTCGTTAGCTTGGTCAATTTCTTCTTCCGAAGTTTCAACATCATCCAATAGAGATTACATACATTCCATTTCATTTTAATATTTTGTTTATTTACATTTGCAATGAACTGCAAAACACAGCAATCAAAATCACTGAATCGTTCATAGGAAAGAAAAATGTTGATTTATTGGAGAAATTTTTTGAAGCAAATGTGGTTCTCAGTCACCCCATTACCCCAAGGTTCTAAGAAACTATTGTCACTCCTAAAAAAAAGGGGACATATGTGACAATCACATTTCTGATTCCATGGGAAATGTTAAATTGGAGAGTACTGATAAGGTCTCTTATAACAAACAAAACAGGTTTTCTAGAATTAAAGATTTCATGAGTCTGGGGTGATTCTTATGCCCCACTCAACCGCTCCCAGATTTAAGATGTTTCTTGTCCAAAATAATTTGCAAATTTTGTGTGTGTGTGTGGGGGGGGAACCTACCAACAACTTAAATACCTTCATTAATATATATACAATAGAACTTTTCACTTTCAAATTTTGTCCTGTTTTTATTTTCAAAGAAGTAGTGCCTCTATTAAAAACATTATTCTAACATTTGTTACCTATTCTCCCTATTCACTGAATTGGGAAGAAGCACTATTAGTTTTAATATTCTAAACTTGGACAGATTGTTGTTAACATAAAAAAAAGCATATGTAAAAAATATTTAGCTTTTATTCTCTAGATTAGTTATGCTCTTAATAGTCATTAAAATGATCTGCATGACTAGAAAACTTATTTATATCTCAATGAAATAAGACAATTACATTTGTATGTAGTTGTGTAATATCTTGACAGCATTACATAGTTAAGAGCTTATCCCTCTCAAGTGAAATGGAGCTGTCTATAAGGACACATACCAAATATGAACTCATATATGACAAACAGGTACTGCTGACTGAGCATATGCATGAAGTGTTATTTTGGCTTTTGAGACTCGGAAGCAAGTTAGAATGTGAATTTGTGTGGATATTCCATGTTGTTATCTTAAATAGTTACAAATAGTGTACAGTTTAAATGGATAAATAAATATTTTAAAAAATTGTAATGCTTCTCAAGTGAATCGCTACTGTAATTTAACATTTTATGAAAAGCAAGTTTTCCTAAAGGTTAGCTTTATGATTATGTAACTGATGCATTAATTTACAAATCAGGCCAAATAGAGATTCTTCAACATTTAAATACTTTTTTTTTTATTTATTTGAAGAAATGTAGATAACATTAAATATACATTTATTTCTATCCTACAAGTTCTATAAGTTGCAGAAATAATGTTCTTGTCATTAATTTTAATTAGTAGCTTAAACAAAAATTGAAAATTCAAAAAGTTGAATGGCCAGTATTTTTTTTTCATAAGAAGCATACTAATTATATGAATATTGAAGTATTTATATTTTAGTTGACAAACAGGGTATTAAAGAGAATAATAGATAATTTTTATGGAAATGAATTTAGAAGATAAATGTATTTTCCTATTACTGATAGGTATATAGTTGAAATGCTTGTTTTTGATGCAAGATCAAAATTTTATACAATAATAATAAAACATTTCACTCACAATTTTACTAAGAATTTTTATTGTTTAATAGTACTTAAATTAAATTTATATATGGTAATTTTGATTTCCATTGAGTATTTAAAAAATAATTACTAAGTGAGTTGTATGTAAATTATGAAATATTTATCAGAAAGAAACCTGCTGAGGGAAAAAAGTCTACCTATTTTAAAAATTTAATAGATTGTGATATGATGATGATTAATCTTTCTTCCTCTATTTTTTACATTAATATCCTGAATAAACTATTAAATATATTCAAATGTATATTAATATGATATTGAATATATATTTACTAATGAAGATGTTATTTTACTTCCTTGTTCACTGATCAGCAAACCTTTTATATGGTGTGTTACTTCTTATACATGTAGAATAGTTATATTTTCTAGATTTTTTCTTCTTCTTTCTTTCTGTGACCTATAATAACTAGATGAATATTGTGGATAATTATGTGTATGAGAAATATTTACAGAAAAATGTGTTAGATGGTCTTTTCTTCTGTGATGATATTTATGTTATAATTTCATCTCAGTTGTGAAAGGCTTTCTGAAGCTCAAAATTGTAATATGTCAAGGGTCTATTGGTGGTAAGAATATTTAAATAATATTAGTATAATCATTTTAAGTATTTATTATGTTAAATAGAATGAGAGCTTTGTAATATTTTTTTAATTTCATCTATGTATTTTAAAAAGTGGGTTATCTATTATGCATTAATAGTTGTATAAATTTTAAAGTAGATGTATGGAACATATAGACATACTGGAAAACCCTCTGTAATGGATTAACTTGTAAATATTAAATAACATTTATTCAAATATTCTTAATAATTGTAGATATATTACTTTGTAAATGATTGTTGAAATCATGTTTGCTAAACTGTGACTTTCTGTATTTTTTTTTTTTTTTGCTTTGAAGGATTGGCAGCAATTTGAACTTTTATATAAATAGAATCCTGCCTTTTTGTGAAAAGCGAAACAGAAATTGGTTAATAAAAATGATTTGTTGTTGATATTGTAATTTAATTTATATTGAAGTCAATTGTAGTTTAAGTAGTAAGTCATTATAGCTGTCTGATATTGCAACAATTTCTTTACCTGCATCTTATAACAGTTTCAACTGGTAGCCTACATCTCTATTCCTATTTGGAGAAGACCCGTTTGGTTACCAGGAATGACAGAATAGTCCCACTGTAGCTCATGCATGTCGTAAGAGGCGACTAAAATGGGTACCCAGTGTCTGTGGGAATAACCGGACACCCTGCCCCTGGAATTATATCAGGGGACCTCAGGGACTTGCATTCCTTAGGTATGTATGGGCATCATGACCCCAAGGCCCCCTTAGTGATCTTTTTCTTTTCCATGGGGTTTACTGTCTTTGGTAAACACGGGTGATGCACACCTGAGGTACCCAAGTGATCCTTCTCTATTTTCAACTCTTCTTCTTGTCATCCAATTTTTGTCTTTTTTCAATTTTTTCACATGTCTAGACCATAGTACATCTTGTTTGGTGCAACATAGCCACATCTGGCACTTGTGCCAATAATCTTCACATTCACTCACTCACTCACTCCTATTTGGAAAAGAGGGAGATCAAATGTTCATTTATACTAAATCTTTTCTGTGACATGGAAAGTGGTCGCAAAAGTAGTAATATAATACATTAGTTTTTTTCTGTGAATATGTTTCTTGATTAATTCATATTTTTCCATTTCAGTGATTAACCAAGTTTTGATGTATTATTTTTGTATATATATATTTTTTAATAGCTGTGATTTTTTGGATTGTTGTCTAATTTCAGCCAGATGACTGTTAAGGATATTCTTGCATATTAGACATTTTTTAATTACTCTTTGATCTAAAGAGAATACTAAATAGGATTTCCATTTATGGTGGTATTATTTACATTATTGTTACTCACAGGTGTAAAAAACATTTGGAAACATCGAAAATTATACAAAACGGGCAAGTTATATTCATATGAGTTGCAGTAAAATTAAAATTACTACTGTATAATTATAAATTATATTTTACTTCAATTGTATATATTTTTAAAGAATTATCATTATCCCTTCAGTAAAATAAACCTCTTTCTGTCAATTTATTTGCTATTATTTTTTAAAAATAATTTGCTGTTGAAATAATTTTTATTTCACTAGTTTTATTTCCTGTTAGAAGAACAATAATCCTTATTATTGTGTATCTTGATTGATTATTATCATAGTTTTTACATGAATTTTAAGAATATATTTCTTGCAAAAAACCCTTCTTGAATAGGTATTGGAAAATACAAGTTGGATAATTTTTAATGAATAATTTGTTATTATCACCAAAACAAATTCTTTAAATTCACTGGCAAATAAATCAAAATATCAATATCTCTTTAGTGGTTGATAAGGCGTTATTGTTCCATTGTTGTTTGGGTCCATGAATGGACACCAAACTATCTTCAAGTAACTGAACATAACGATTTCTGGCCAATGATTGGTTCAGTTTGACTTGAAAATCCAATCTAAGCCATACAAAAGCATCCCACATCATTATGGAGATACCACCAACTAGTACAGAGTCTTTGTGACAACATGAGTTCATGGTCTGCTTACACTTTACGCTATTATCAGCTCTTACCAACTGGAATCGTGACCTATCTGATCAACCAATGTTTCCTGCAGATATGTTCATGAGTCCTACAACGGGGCTGGAGATGATGGCGTGTTGTGAGTAAAAGTCCTCGAATTGGTATTCTGCTGTCATATCCCATGAACAACAACTTTCGCTGTACTGTTAGTCTTTTGTTGTGCTTCTCACTCTGGTTGTTGCTATTATTTGTTGCAGTGTTGCTTGTCTGATAACACTGACCACTCTGTACATATGTCACTGTTCCTCGGCTTTAAGTAGACCAGGTTTGCAACTACATAGTCCATTGGATGGGAAATAATGCTTAAAATTATATATTCTGGGCCCACTTTTAACATTTTGGATGGAGGAATGATGAATTCCTTAAAAAACTTCCGGAACTCCATGCTTCCAGCCACAACTAGCTTTTACAATCAACGTCTGTTAATTCCCGTCTTTTACGGTCATAATCACGGCAGAAAACTTTTCACATGAATCACTTGAGAGAAAATGAAAGCTCTGATAACGCACTGCCCAATTATACACTTATTACATGATATCACTGCCATTTTGATTTTTTATCAATTGTTATCCCAAGACTTCTGAGCGTGGTGTGGAAGTTGCCAGAGGGCCGCGGTAGCCTAGTGGTCAAGGTCGTGGACTGGCGGTTTTCGCTCAGTCGCGGGTTCGATCCTTGGCCGCCAAAGACCCGCCGTGTAGCCGGGGCTGATGCACGTTAAATCTGTTCGGGGTCCAAAGTCCTCCCGTTGGCGTGGTGTGGATGTTAGGAGAGGGGGGTGCCAGCTCAGGTGTCGTCCTCGTCACTTGACCGTGGTTCAAAATTACGAGGTCCGTCGCCAATAGCCCTCGTGTTGCTTCTAGTGCGACGTTAATAAAAACTAAACTAAACTAAAGTGGAAGTTGCCAGCTCAGGTGTCGTTCTTGTCACTTGACCGTGGCTCAAAATTACGAGGTTCGTCGCTAATAGCCTTCGTGTTGCTTCTAGTGCGACGTTAATAAAAACTATTCTAATCTAAATCCAAGACTTCTGAGGCTTCATTGCATATGAAATAGTCACTATTTTATAATTCATCTTTTTTTCTTAACTGTACATTTAATATTTTATATTTTTCATAATATATTAATTTTTTTTTAACTTTTTTTTTGTATTTTTTAGTATTGGAAAAAAAATTTATTTGTCGTTTAGTATGTAGATAATCGAAAAATTTGGAGTAGAAATTTTTTCATCGTTGAACGTTTGATGCATTCATGTTACATTAGGGACTCTATTTATAAGTCCCAATAAATCAGAAATTTACGAAAAGCTCATTTTAAGATAAGAAATTAGATACGCGGGGGAAAAAAAATCCAGTTTTATAAAGGGAAAAAAAACTTTTTAGAAATTAGTTAACTACACTAATTAATTAAAAGATAAATTAACATCATAATGTGATTTCCTTTGATCGACTAACGTTGATACCAATTTTGTTCAGCCGTGATGAGAATTGTGAAAGTAATTAAGAGTGCACTCGGGTTTTTTTGATAACTGTTCAATTTTCAGTAAATTCTTAAGGTTCTCATCAGGTTTAAAAGATGGTTATATATTTCTATAACAATTTCGATAAATAATTAAATGAATACATATATTTTGGGGGGAAAGATTCCTAGCATCAGCATATCATTTAAAATTAAAAAAAAATATAGTGTGATATTTTCAATTTATTCTTTTTTTTTAAATGACGGATGTATACAAGCTGCGATTAGAATGATACGTTTTTGAGTTTTGCGAAGAGAAATATACCTACGTATTTAATTACGGAATAAGAATATTTATACCGTGAGTTTCCCGTTTTTAAATAAACTTTGGGAAACGCATGGCATAAAAATTTTTGAGTACGAAATAAGTAACATTATTTGTCGTAACGGAAAAACTCGACAATCCTTACTTTTACGTAAAAACAAGCCTCCAAATTTTAATACCCGTTACGTAAAGATGAGTATTATTTCGAAAGTTTCTATGGCGAAGCCGATGGTAATAGAGAGGGACGCGGAAATAAGCCGTAAATTAATTTCAAACATCTGGATCAACGATAAGCTTAGCAATAAGCATAAACCAAGACTTAAATGTATAATGTTCATCTATCCCCCCCCCCCCCCCGAGGCACTGATTCAACCCAAGATATCTTGTGGAGTCCTATATGAAATAAATAGAAATATATGTAATATGACAAAAATGGAATATATTTTATCCTTGATGATGTGATCGTGATTGTTTATTAACGTTAATCTGGTAAGCAACACGAGGTCTATTGGCGATGGACCTCTTGTCAAATGACGAGGTCCGTCACCTGAGCTAGCTCCTCTCTCCAAACTTCCTCATCAAGCCAACGGGAGTACTTGGGACCTCGACCAGATTTTATATGACCCGCTGTGCGGCAAGTCTTTTGTGGCTTCAGGCCTCGAGCGTATGAGTCTTTGAAAACAACGCTCCCTGTGAGTCCACTACCATGATTAAGCTATCGCAGCGATTACCCTTGTTTAGTTTTTATTAACGTCGCACTAGAAGCAACACGAGGGCTATTGGAGACGGACCTCGTAATTTTGAACCACGGTCAAGTGACGAGGATGACACCTGAGCTGGCACCCCCTCTCCTAACATCCACACCACGCCAACGGGAGGACTTTGGACCCCGAACAGATTTAACGTGCATCAGCCCCGGCTACACGGCGGGTCTTTTGGCGGCCAAGGATCGAACCCGCGACTGGCGATTACCCTTGATGAAACATGATCTTACTTAAATGACAGGGAAAAGAAATGTCAATTTACAATTGAAAATTCAGAGACAAGATGTCTGAACCTGGTTTCGAGAATGTTAAGAAAGTTGCAGCAAAGGCATCATGATTGCGGCAGGTTTCTCTTGCAATTAGAAATTAGAACAAATATTAATGGTGATTGATTGGTATTATTAACGCCGCACTAGAAGCAACGCGAAGGCTATTGGCGACGGACCTCATAATTTTGAACCTCGGTCAAATGACGAGAACGACACCTCCCTCTTCGAACTTAAACTCCACTCCAACGGGAGGACTTTGAACCTCGATACATTTAACGTGCATCAGCCACGGCTAAATAGCGGGTCTTTAATGATATCAAAATTCGAACTAACGACTCGATGAAAACCGCCGGCCGTCAGTCCTTGACCATGACCACTAGGCTACTGCGGCCAAATAAGAATGGAAAACAATGTTAAAACCAACTTGTAACAGGAGAAGGGTATACGTCATTTATTTATTGAAGAAATTCCATTTCTTTGTGTGACCGTGGTAACCTAGTCGTCATGGTCGCGGACTTGCGGTCTGTGGTTTTCATTGAATCATAGGTTCGAACCTTGATTCCACTACAGACCCGACGTGTCACAGGGGCTGATGCACTTTAAATATATTCGAGTCTCAAAGTTCTTCCGAACGCATGGTGTGGAAGTTAGGAGATGGAAGTGCCAGCTGAGATACCGTCCTCGTCACTGAACCGAGGTTCAAAATTACAAGTTCCGTCACCAATAGCTCTCGTGTTGCTTCTAGTGCGATGTTATTGAAACCAACCAACAATTTTTTTTTATTCCAACGACTCTCAAGGAGTGAAACTGCATCATGATCAAGCCACCAGCCATACTTCATAAACTACCACTGCATTTGTTAAAAGAAATAAAAACTGAAACACAGTTAATAGATATATACATTTTCAACATTTGCACAAAATCTCTTAACATTTCTCCTGTGAACTATTGAGCAATTGTTCCCCTGAAGAGATATATTTTTATGTTCAAAATCACCACGACTGATGTTGAAGGATAATTATAGAAAAGGAATGGAAGCAATACCAAACGCAAATTTTATGAAAGACTCTTCTATCATTGAAAGCATATTGCACAGATTTGTAGTCCAGAAACAAGGTTGTCAGATGTAAAACTTTTAAAAAACTAGTCTTAACATTTTAAACATTAACAAATCGGACCCGATATCGTTCTAAAAAATGTGTGAACACCTTCTGTATTTTTTTTATTCTTATTTATTCTGCATATGCTTCATCCTCGAAAATAGCTATTCTCAAATATTAGTAATTGCATCATACACAAAATTTAAAAGCTCAATAAAGACACAAAAAGCAAAATAGTTATTTGTGCGCTTCCTTTTCTTAAATTGTAATGAAATCAAATAAAAGGCTTATGCAAACAACAATGTAATGTATTATTTTTTTTTAATGTATTACAACATAAAAGAGCAAAAATAAAATAAAAAAAAAGTTCCATAAAAAGTTTTGGAAAGAACAGATTTAACCACCCAAGGTACGCTTTTTTTAATAGTTATTATTAAATTACTCAATTAAATATAAGAATTAAAGTAAACTATGAAATATCGAGAAATGGACAATAGTAAACTTTTCCGATATTAAAATTAAAGGAAACGGTAAATTATTAAACTATATATATTTGAGATAAATGTAAATAAAATTAAAGTAAACGATAAATTGTTAAGCTGAATATATTTAAACTAACTGTAATTAAAATTGAGCAAACGATAAAAAAAATTGAAAAGTGACCTGGAACGCCAAAATGCCCCACCTAAAACAATAGCTTCTTAGGTGGCTAAAAATAATCTATTTCTTACGTTTTAACAGATAAATATACAAAAATATAATGCAAAAAATGTGTTACGTTTCATTAGTGTGCTACAACTAAGAAAAATTTACTTTAATATTATAAACTAATACATTGCTTCAAAAAATTAGGGGAGCAAGGAACAAAGTGAAGAAACCGTTGCGCGATAGTCATACATGGGCATGAAATGGAGTATATAGGTGTAACAAATCACAATACAGAAAAAAAGGAGCAAAAAACAAATGTATGTGAACTTTCATTCTTTGGAATGGTGTACAGAACATATGAAATTATGCTTTAGGGCAACAATTTGGCTACATGTAAATGACAAAAAAACTGATTATTTGGAAACAATACAGGATGTTTAATGCGATGTGTGGTTTCCCCCAACTGATAACACTACCGCATATCTGTTTTGCATGGATGCGATGAAGTTATCGATGAGATTTTGGAGAATACTATTTTACTCATGACGAAGGGCGATATCCAATTCATGTTCTCAAAGGACATGTTTGTGACCAATGATATGCATTAAAAATGCCTTGTCTTGTATAAAATTTAAAGGGTAAAAGTGGCAATTCCTGCTGAAAATGAGAATTGTGATTTGGTCTGTTGCTAAAATGTGGACGATGATTAGAGAAATTGTTTGGTAGCGGTCTGGAATAATTTTGGAAATTAGGCCTGAAATAGTTTGGTGGTCGAGGTGGAAATGATGTTGGTTGCCTGGTCATAAAAGGTGCAAGTGGTCTATTGTGATGATTTGGTCTACTTCTAACCATGGATTCATTGTTTCTGACTTTACTTGATTCAAGAGTAGATTCCTGTATTTTGAAATGTTTAGTCACCTCTGTGAGCCATTCTGATGGGGAGTTAGGTGGGTTGATTAGTACTAATTGTTTTAAATGGGTAGGCATTCCATCTGTTAAACCCTTTAAAATTAATTAAGGTGAATGCCCCAATTTTCTCCCACAACTTAATTTCTTACGAAAATAGTCTGATAAAGTCTCATTCGTTTGAAACTTATGATGGGAAAAATCAGTAAAACTAATTACACTGGGCTCAAGAAAATGTTAAGTTCGAACACAGCAAAGATCATTAAAATTATAAATATTTAAGCATGAATTTATGTATTGAGTTAATGCTGAACCCTTCAGAAAGTTTGAAATATTTTTAAGCTTCCAGCCTTCATCTCTATAATTTTGATCATATGCCTGATTAAAATGATTTAACCACAACTCCATTTTCAACCCACGGTCAGGATCAAAAGGAATAATATGAAGTTCATTTTTCATTTTGTCGTTCTGGAAATTAATAATTCCTTTTTCGATTTCCGAATTTTTGGGGTTATTTTCAACTTCCATATCTATTTTATAATTGGTTAATCTCTTTTTGTACCTTTAACATTAATTAACACTTAGACGACTCAGTAAATAATCAAGTTTAGAATTATGTGCAACATATGATTTATAGTACTTTTCACAAAACATTCAAAACCATCTAATTAAATTTTTAAAATATGTTAACTTTTTATATTTCATAAAAACTAAATATCAAAATTAAACAACAATAACAATTTTAATTAAACAAAACATCAGGCAATACTATCATCTTATGTTTTTTAAAAAAAACCACATAAATTTTATAATTTCTGTTCTCATATATCTTTATAGCATTAAAAGCGACAGATTAGTTTCACTTTCTCAAGAAATTATGGGAAATATCAAAAAAGTGATATCACAGATATTTAAATTTTACTACATATCAAATTCTAAATAAGACAAAACAATATTGTGATTAAATTCTAAAAATTTCATAATTTTAAAATTCAAATCAGAACCAAGTTAAAGAAATTTCAGATAGATATCAAAAATGGATATTCGTAAAACTCAAGAAGCATTCTGTTCAAATGAAAAAGAATATTGAAAAGAAAAATTTACTTAATTGAAGTCTTACTTCAAAAGTTGTGAAAGAAACAATTAATGTATATTAATACAAAAGAATCATTTCAAATGAATTCAATAGTTCAATCACTCAATTCAATAGTTATTCAATAATAATTGTTGTAATAACTTGAACATAATCCAGAAACAGAATCGAATTGGATTCAGCAAATTGAAAACTTCTTAGCAACGGCTGGAAGGATCCAGTGGCTCTCTTTCTTCTTCTTGGTTGCAGATGCATCATTTGGATAGGATTTGTAGTTGAGGATCACTCAGCTCACTTTTTGTAGTCGAGGGTCACGCTGCTTTCTGGTCTGCATTAGTTTGCTTCTCGCATTGACGCCACTCACCTCTCGTGTTCCTCTTGCAGCGACTTGACGTTCGAGAGGCATCAGGATCCGATGGCCACCCTGTTGACGGTTCCTGCGAGCGCCCAGGAGAAGTTCAATGGAGTCGAAGCCGGAAGAGCCGAAGAAACTCATAGGAGAATCGAAAACTGATCTTTCTTTCTCACTCCTTTTATGCGAAAATATGACGTTTAAATTTACTCACCCGAACAGGAACCGGATAACTATTATGAATTTACTTGAGGACACCTAATCATTCTGTCGACTGTAGTTGTAAACAATATATAATCAACGAAGAATGCGAGTCAAATTCAAGTTCATGGTAGTGACTTTATTTGTTATTCATTATGAAAACACTGCGCAAGGTCGGCTAATAAATAAAAGGATAATTTAGAATAGGATCAGGAAATAAGAATGAACTCTTTACTTTTCAAATTATTAAAATAAAGTTAAATCATTACACACACACACATACACCTTTTTAAATGATTACATTCATTAACTTTTCCTTTCAGAAAAGAAATAAATTGCACCAGAAAAATAAATAAATATAAATTAAATAACATAATGGCAGTTTTATTCAATTTAATTGTTGTGCTAATTTCATATAATCTATAGCTGCAAGAATATTTAATTTTAGAAACAGCTTAATGAGATAAATGTACTCTATTACACTTTTCTATAATTTTTTTGTTATCAAGAGGGGGATAACTTGTTGAGATTCTCACGACAACCTGTAATTTATTGTCTGTCAAGTAGCATATTTACTCTGTATTACCTTCAAGCAGGAAAAAATTTGTTCACAATTATATAAAGACTCAAATAAAAAGAACAATTTCCTTGCAAATTTCTTTATACATAGAAAGTTTTCAGTTGACAAGGATTTTGTAAAAATTAGCTAATATTAATTTGCAACCCTTTTCTCTACAACATTGAACATTTCTGTAACAGAGTGATATGACTGCATGTTTATAAGTTCAAGCTGCAGTTCCTCCGGTGCCGTGTCATTATCAGCAGTGATGCCGTTTTCTTAAAGTTCTGAAATCTTGTGACTTCGTCCACCAAACTGTGCACGGGATTTCTAATCTTAGCAAAACATTTTCAGGCATATTATGTTTTATGATAAAGGGAAATAACAAAAATTGTCTTCACCTGCTTATCGTTCAAATTGACTTAGTTTTGCTTTGAATGATTTTACGTAAACAGCCCTTTTCTCTACAATGTATCATTCAGGTTATTAAATTTCTCAAATACCTCAGCTGCAAACATAATCTTAGATCACCACTCCTCTCATCCTATTATTGTAACAAAATCGTGAGAAATCCTCCATCGAGTCTAGAAATAAGATTTCATTCTGAAATGCCCAGTCTCTTTTTATAACTTTTCCCAGTCTCAACCACTTCATAATGCTATAGTAAATTACGTCTTCATATCCTACCCCCACATCCTCAAGAAAAGATTTGATCTGTTGAGGGAGTAGTGCCCTAGTTTTGATTGTGTTCTCTCCATTAACTATAGGATCTTAAAATTTAACCATACCTACATTTTCTCCACTGAATGCTTTGGCCCCATGTGCTATATTGCTTGTGTCATTTAGTTCCTGAAGAAGACATTTTTCTCCATACAATTTACAGCGTATTCAGCAAGTCCTGACCAGTGGTTCTATTTTTCCTTGCTTCTAAGACAAGTAATTTTTCTGTGATGACGAAATGTTCATTAATTCCACAGATACAGATAAGTAGTTCTGAAGTGTCTTTGTTGTTTGTGCTCTCTCTCTCTCGTTTATCTAGTGTCAAAGAAGACAAACAAAATGAAAAATTATCTTTATTTGCAGTTTTCATCTTTTCTGTGATTCGTTACTAATTGTGTCATTGCATTGCACTTTAGTTCTTGAAAATAAAATACTTTCAAATTTCCTTCTAACATCAGGATATTATACTATTTAATGAGTTCCCCATCCGAGAAAGGCTAGTTACATTTATCAAAATTGTAGGCTATCTTGAAATTTAATCCTGTGGCGCTAATTTGCTGACTGTTTTATAAATAATATTTATCGCTTTAGCCTTTTCGAACACTCAGAAGCTTTTATTTTGGCTTCTTCAATGGAAAATTTGCAGCCGTATTCGTTATGTTTCGTTTCGTATTGTCGTTTCAGATTGTACTCCTTCAGTAAGGTGATCCTTTCAAGTCACAATAAAAACACTGACTTATCTCCTGAATTACCAAAGAAATATTTATTTGTTAAGCGCATGACATTCATCACCAATTTTATGTTTTTTTTTGGAGGGTTCATGAATTCACTATAGTGTTGGAAATGTATGTATTTACTGTTGCAAAAACTAAAATGGAAATTAAGCAGATCAACCGGAAAAGCACTCCGCAAGCGTATTGACATAACCATCTTTATGGAAAAAACGATACGAACACGGGAAGGAAACAGTTCGAGACGGATTTTTCTTATTTCTTTGGTGGGCCACAGAAAACTCTTAGCAGGCCGCTAATTGCTCCCCCGATATATACTGTATATATATATATATATATATATATATATATATATATATATATATATATATATATATACAGTGGCTCAATAAAGAAGACGGACTTTATGTCATTGCATTAAATCACCTAAAATAAATAGTTAAAAAGTAAAGTATAGTTTTTCTTATGTGTATATTTTATTAAAATTCGATCTCTACTAATTTTTTTCGTAAAAAAAAATAAAATTTTATTAAAAAAAAAAAAAAAAAAAAAAGTAAAAGATAATTTTTTAAAAAATCCATCAAAAAAAGAACTAAGACAGGGGGCGATATTGTATTTTTTTTTTATCAGCACAATTCAAAGTGATATTTCCTTACCCTGGTATTATTTGTCAATTTAAAATTTTGAATTTCCCATTTCAAGTTAGATTTTTATTCATTGTTGTGAGTTTAGCGAAATTAGAAGTTTCAAATGGGAAGGCAAAGATGACAGACGTCAATAGAGGTAAGAAAATTCGTTTTAAAGTATCACAAAGAAAGAAAATCGATTACAAAAATCAGTAAAGTTGTAAATAGTTATCATTCTACAGCTTTTGACATAATTAAACATTTCAAAATCAATCGAAAAAAACCACAAAAGAAAAAAATCAAAAGAGACTAAAAGCGTTTTCGAACAAAGAGGAACGATGAATTGTAAGACAATGCGTTTTAAATCCTAAACTTAGAGTTCCTAAGCTTACCAATGAAGTCTCTCACAAAGTTTCATAAAACTGTTAATCCAGAATCAATACAGATTTTATGTAGAAACAATTTACGTGGGACAGTGGCACGTAAAAAGCCATTTATAAATAAATGCAACAGATTGAAAAGAACAAAGCTCGCAAAAATTTATAAATAAAAAGACTTTTCATTTTGAGAAAATGTTTTATTTGCTGATGAAAGCAAACAAAATCTGTTTCGCTCAGATGGTTACTATTATTTATGATGTGTTATAATACTACATTAATAACTAACTACTACTAAAACTAATCATCACCTCAGATTTCAGTTTGCGGTTGTCCTTAGACAAAAAACACATCGGGTTGTATAACAACAACAATATTTATTTCATTACTTGCTACCGCTCGTTTACAACAGCTCCTCTCGGAGATTCGGTCAGGTCCCGTCTGAGGGGATCGTGTGACATCACACTCTCTCCCTTTACAAATGAACGCCCTCTAGAGGCAGGCTCTAAGTAGGAAAGTTAACAGTTCGGCCATCCTGATATACAATTGTCCCAATTGTGCAGTTCCAATTAACACAAAAATCATTAATAACTGATACACTTTAAAACCATTAATTATCATACACAAAATATCAATGTTTAAATTCCTCAAATACTTAAAATAGCAAATATCAATAATTACACACAAACATCATTACTTAAATTCCTCAAATACTTAAAATACCGAATATCAATAATCATACACAAAATATCAATGTTTAAATTCCTCAATTGCCTAAAATGGGAAAAATCAATAACTATACACAAACATCGATACTAAAATTCTTCAAATGCTTAAAATAGCAAATATCAATAATTATACACAAACATCAATACTTAAATTCCTCAAATAACCTAAAATAGCAAATATCAATAATTATACACAAACATCAATACTTAAATTCTTCAAATGCTTAAAATAGCAAATATCGATAATTGTACACAAACATCAATACTCAAATTCCTCAATTACCTAAAATAGCAAATATCAATTACCGTATACAGATAAAATATCAATAATCATGCACAAATCATTTTACATAATCACCCTTATATCTACATTTCACAACAAATTATCTTTCATTCCACAACGCACATATAAAGAAAATCTTTTTTTTTTTTCTCTTACGTAATAATTCTAATTTAAGGCTTGAAAACAAAAATCTTAGTTATCATACAGTTCAAATATTATTTCTCTTTCATAACAAAATACTAAAATTACCAAAACACTTTAAAATACTACTTCTCAACATCTTTTAGCGTGCTTACATACACATCACCTTCTCTTTTTTTTCTTTAAAAAAATTACATAAACACATGCATATATTCATATCGAGATATCAACACAAAATTCATATTTCAAAATATTGAACTCATACACATATTTTTCTTATCAAATATAATTTCAAGCATCGATTACCACATAAACAAATTTAAAAAGTACTCATCTCTAACAAATTACTATTTTCATACCTCAAAACATCGAATATCTGTATCCTCATAAAGGTTAATTCAAACAGTTGTAAATATTAATTTTTCTTCTTCCTCCCTTTTTTTTTTTAATTTTTTACATATTTAAAATATTAATTCTCCTTTCGATATTCTCATTTTCATAGAATATGCTTAACTCTTATAGACTCAAAAAGGTTCACACATGAAACAAAGAAATTCTTTAACATAACACAATCATCAAAACACAAATCTAAGAATTCGTACAAAAAGATCATTCCTAAATAAATCCTTACAAAATAAATCATTACAAAATTGTATCCCTAAATCTTTACATTCCTAATTCAATATATTCCAAAATCCTTACAAAATTATATTCCCAATCATCACAAAATATAATAAAATATTCCTACATCATTACAAAATAAAATTCGTTGAGCATATTACCTTGAAATATCAATTATTCTTCTCATCATAAAAGATCACATAAACATAAAAACTTTTGTTGGCACACTTAAGATTCAAACCGTTTAATCCATAAACACTCATTAAAAGCTAGCACATTCATTAACTTTAAATTCTTACACAAAATAGATCATTTTCTATTTCAAAATAGTGAAATCAAAAAAAAAAAACATCGTTCATATATTTAAAATTACTTATCCTTGTCAAAAACTAAATTAATAAAACACCTCTTAAAAAATAACATTCACTCAATAGTTTTTTTTTGAAGATAATCAAATTAAAAGTTCTTTAAATACTCAGTCCATAAAATATTCTAATGTTCCATGGGAAAATAACTGTTCATTAATTCCTAATACAAAATAATTGTTTTCCTTTTTGTTTTAAAAAAGTTCTTTGCAAAATAATAGTTTAGAGTCCCCTTGTTTGTCACAGCAAAAGCCCCTCTAAAAAGAAATAAAAAAAAATTCTCTCACCCATTCGGATCCAAAGGGAGGGGGAAAACACATTCCCGAAGTGCACTGACCTGATTCCTCCTTGAAATTTGGTCTCTTCTTTGTCAGTAAATGTCCATTGCTCGGTAACCTCTGGTTGAAGAAGTGGGGGCGGGAGTTTTCTCTCACTGTCGGCTTCGGGGAGTAGGGTCTGTTTCCTGGCGTTTATACGGCCTTCAAAATTTCCCACACTTTGTAATGACCATCCCTCTTGGTCAACGAACTCGTGGTCCACTTTTTGCCCCCTTCTGCTCTCTCTCTCTCTCTCTCTCTTTTTTTTCTCTCCAGCTGCGTAACTTTGCAGGTGTCCCTGAACTCTTGTTACTAAAGGGGGAACGGAGACTCATTTCATTCCTCAGTGAAGTCCTGCTAGACACCCCCAGGGTCAAACGGAGCTTCCTTTCGCTTTTGAGAGGGGGACCCTCTCCTCGGGAGTTTGATAACTCTTTTCTTTATTTTTTGTTGAAAGTCCTGTCTTCTTTTCCCGTTCTCTTTATTTCCTTTCTGTAGTTTCCGTTGCACTTCTTTATCATTCGGTAGCATCGCTGGTGCTAATAACGCTTCTTCTTTTCCTCTGTTAACAACATTTTGTTCCCGTATGGCTTGCGTTAACTTTTCATTATGTTCCTGGATTCTAGATAATTTCTGTTCTTCATTCTTCGGTTCAGAATCAAACTTTTCCTGTTGAGACTGAAGTTGTCTTTCATCAACAATTTTCATTGCTTTTTCTTCATTACTGGTATCCTGTAACCCTATAGCTTCGGATAATTTTTCATTCTCCTTCTGAATTTCGGTAAACTTCTCGTCCCTTTCTTTCAATTCAGATTCAAACTTTTCCTGCTGAGGCTGAAATCGTTTTTCATAGTACTCTTGGATTTTTCTTTGTTTTCTTCTATTGTTTTCAATTATTAATTTTTCTGATCTTAATTTTTCTAGTTCAAATTGCATCTCCTTATCTCTGTATTGCATCTCCTTATCTCTGTCTAACCTTTTTTCTTTTTCTATCCTATCTTTAATTATTCTTTCGAGACATCCTCTCGCGAAAACTTCTTCATAGAATTCACTTTTTATGATGATGTCCCTTATTGCCACATAGGTAGCATCCGAAGGGACAATTTCGTCAAATTCGAGCGCAAGCTCGATTAAATCACTTTTACGTCCTTTTGAGAGGTACGACATTTTTAACAATATTTCAATACTCTTCAAAATAAATCACTTCTTAGCACATTTTCTTTCACAGTTCCGTTAGGTTAGAGTCCTACAACGTACTTTTTTTTCTTACAGTTCTCTCAGAGAAATGTCAGTCTGACCGTGGGCTTCAACACACATTCCACTTCTGAATGTTGTAATACTACATTAATAACTAACTACTACTAAAACTAATCATCACCTCAGATTTCAGTTTATGGTTGTCCTTAGACAAAAAACACATCGGGTTGTATAACAACAACAATATTTATTTCATTACTTGCTACCGCTCGTTTACAACAGCTCCTCTCGGAGATTCGGTCAGGTCCCGTCTGAGGGGATCGTGTGACATCACACTCTCTCCCTTTACAAATGAACGCCCTCTAGAGGCAGGCTCTAAGTAGGAAAGTTAACAGATGAAAATCAAATCAAAAACTTCAATGGCAAAATTTAAGAACTATTGTGAAGCATGGTGTAAAGCTTCATATAATTGATGGCATAATGGCCACACAAAGTATTTAACCTATGAAAAAATGTTTGCAAAAAAGCGCCGAGTAATTGGATATCAAGGAAGTTTTCAGTTATTATCTAGATTATTATACAAATAAATCGAGATAAGAAACCAACATTTTTATATGGTGGCAAAGTTTATTTAAAAAAAATATTGAAATTTTAGTTAAAAATTGTTGCACATGTCTAAATATTGCATTGTTAGGCGAGTAAGAATGATTCCCAAAGTTTCAGAGCTCTAGCTTTATGGGAAGTCGGTTAAATTAACGATCGAAAATTTGATGACACACTGATACACACAGAGACAGATACACATAAAGTGAAATACATAAAAAGTTAAAAATAACTAAAATTAATTAATTCATTCGGTAAATTAAATGGTTGGAATGCAGTTTAGCCCAACCACTCCTTACGACAGGAATTATTTGGCGGTATTTTGCCAAATGTGGCTACCCTGTTCCGCGTCGTATAGTTAACGTTCAGCCAAAAAAAAATCACCAAGTTTGACAATTTTATGAAATCGCGCCAAGTGGTCGGGCTAAACTGCATTATTAAAAGATATTCAAATATTAGTTAAAACTTGTCGCAAATGTCTAAATATTACATTGTTAGGCGAGTAAGAAGGATTTCCAAGGTTTCAGAGCTCTAGCTTGTGAGTGGAAGTTGGTTAATTTAGCGATCGAAAATTTGATGACACACTGATACACACACAAACACCAAGTGAAATACATAAAAAGGTTTTAAAAATACAGCAAATATTGTGCACTTATGGCTTTTGTATAAATGCCCACATGTGTTAGAAACATCTTCAGGATCACCTGACCTAAATGTGATTGAGAAATTATGGGCATATTTCGAAAATAAATTTAAAAACACATACTATTAAATCACAAATTGAAAAAATACAATCCCATTTGAGTAGTTTAAAACTGATCCAAGCTTTTGTAAAAAACTTGTAGAGTCAAAGCCCAAAACACTGAGAGCCGTAATAAGACATAAAGGACTGTCAACAAAATATTGAGTGCTTTTATATTTATTATATTTTTTTAACACTAAGTGTCCGAGTTCTTTTTTGAATTTATCGTGTGTTTATTTTTAGTGTTTATACATTTTCAATGTATGAAATTACTTTTGAAATAATTTTAATCATGTTAATTGTAGATAAAACCTATCGTGATTTTTCATTATATTTTTTAAGCATCAGTATAAGCTGAACTGTGAGAAAACCAATGTTGGACTTCTTTATTGAGGCACTCTATATACACCCTCTTGAGACACAAGACATATTCTTTGAGCAATTCCCCCTAATTTGAGTTAAATAACCTAAAAAGTAATACAAAACAGTATATGCAGTCGTTTTTTTTTTTTTTAAATTAAGAAAGATACTATTTTTGGCCAATCGGTTATAATGGACATTGGGTCTTAGGCTTGTAAAAGTACGTGTTACTGGCATTTTGTGAATGACACTTATAGATAAATAATTTTAATTAATAAAAATGTAAAATTATGTCTATTTAATGTTTTTTTACATGAATTCAAAGAACACAAAAGTATTTTTCATTAAATTTAAAGCGTTAAGTCTAAAAAAACTGTAATCAACTGGATAATTTAATGGAGAACGCAAGGCAAGTTAAATTAAAAAAGGAGAAAAGCAAAAATAAATGGAAAAACTTAATGTTTGAATGTAAAATAGTGATAAATAAACAAAGCTAATAGATAGTTACAAATGTGCTTCGGTGAAACAATCATTTTGAATTGTTAAACAGAAGTACATACTCTTGTTATGCGGAAGTTCCTCCTCATCACTCGAAATCTTGTCACTGGAACAGTCAATCTGTGTTTCCCAGTATTTTATATTTATTGGGCAGTTTATCATATTTAGATATCTTATCATGTTCAGGTTCATATAATCATCTTAATCATTAATATCAATGTCTGACACATCACCGTTCATTATGGCTTCAAAGATGATTTTAGCATCCTTTTCGGCATCTAAATAACCTCGGTTTATTAAATATTTTTGTCAAACCAATTAAACCAAAATTAAATTATAATATTCAAAATTCAACACAGTTTTGGCTTGGTTTTTATTAATGTTACACTGAAGCAACATGAGGGCTGTTGGCAACGGTCCTCGTAGTTTTGAACCTCGGTCAAGTGACGTGGACGACACCTGAGCTGGCACTTTCCTAACTTCCACATCACGCCAGCGGGATGACTTTGGGCTCCCGCTGAACCGATTTAACGTGCATCAGACCGGCTGCACGGCGGGTCTTTTGTGACATCAAGGCTGGAACCCACAACTCGACGAAAACCACCAACCCCGAGTCCGCGGCCATGACCACTAGGCTATCGCGGCCACCAAAATTCAACACAAGCAGCTACATTAAGAGAAAAATATTTTTTGTTCTTTCTTTAACACTTAATTACTATTTCTTTTTGTATTTGTTCGAAATTTATAGTTACAAAAGTAAATAATTCCTTGTCCAAATACACAATAAATATTCCTTGCACAAAACAAGAATTTCCTAGTATGTAATTTTGAGAGCATAATTAAATGATTACGTCCCAATATCCACAGTATTGGACACAGACAAGTTCATACAGCTTTGATTATCATAAAAAATGAATCAAAGATTAAATATACAACATAATTTCTTTATTCATGTATTTAAAATCGTATATTAGCTATTTTTAATTTAAACAAATATGTAAAAGCGTAATAAAACTAAATTCAAACTGCTGATATATCTTTAATTGTAGCTTTTTTCTTGATCCCGCCAAATATATTCCTCGAAATATCCTCATATATATATATATATATATATTCCTCCAAAGGAATATCTCTTAGTTGTTTCCTTGTCAACAGAATTTTATTTTTTCCTATTTTTTCAAGTTTTTAGATGACTTTTGCACTTTATTTGGTGCAACATAGTCATATCTGGCTCTTGCACCCTTAAATTTCATTATCACATCATATCACTTCTAATACGATGCTCTTTCATCCCATTAAGAAATAAGATCATTTTATATTTTCTTCTCAACCAAACGTAAATGCTTCCTTGCGAAACAAAAATTCAATCTGTTTCAAAATAAGTTTTATTCCATGCACTTTAGCACCTGCATTTCGTCCTTTCGCTCCAAAATCATAAGGAGGGGGGAAAAAAACGTAAACCATGCCTTTTAGATTTCAGTTACAGAATTATTATAGGAACACCCCATATTATTAACTTTTCACATCAGAATGATTAATTAAAAACAAAACGCTTTTGGAAAAAAGTTTAATTTATGGGGGCTCAAAGTCCTCCTATAAGCGTGGTGTGGAAGTTCGGAGAGGAAGATACCAGCTCAGGTATCGTCCTCGTCACTTGACAGAGTTTCAAAATTGCGAGGTCCGTCGCCGATGGTCCTTGTGTTGCTTCTTGTGCGACGTTAATAAAACCAATCTATCAATCAATCGGTGAAATCCTTCGAGTAGGTTTTGAGTCCATTAGGCACATACGAACATTGTCTTTTATTTATATAGATTTCTTAAAGGTATATCTGTGAGAAAAATATATTTCGAAATGAAAACATCCAACATGAAGGTAGTTCAAAAAGTATCTGTTTTTGAAAATAACAATGTTGTTAAATGTTGCAGCTAAAGTATGCCTGTATTATCATTGTATCTTATCTGTTAAACAGTGCTAAAATAAAGCTGACATTGGTTATTTTTAATTTGCTGCCACACCAAAATATAATTGCTGCCGCGTCGGATTATCATTTTCAGTGAGAGTGATTGTAATTGCTTATAAATGTCTCAATGAGAAGCAACACGAGGTCTATTGGGAACGGTACCGTCAATGAGACCTGAATTCATATTTATACAACAGAATTCGAGCATTGATCAAAGCAACGAGTTCCAAAGAAGATGGCCTAATCGGCCGGAAAAGAGATGGTGAGGAGTTTTCTGGATGTGAAGTGCGTCTTACTCATGGATTAGTTAGTGAAAGGAAAAACGATCACTGGACAATCTTGCAGTGAGTTAATTCCATTCCTAATACGAACCCGTTCTGAACTTCCCTCGTATTATGTGCTTTTCCTGCTGATATTAAATTGTAAAAATTGCAAACTGTTTGGGATTCACACTTTCTCAAATGATTTTTGAGCCATGGTTTCCTAGGAAAGTGTAGTAATTATCTGGCGGCCGAAATATTGAGGTGGATGAGATCATTAAACTTAAGTAAAGTCTGTTCTAGGAAACCACGCCATCTCAATAACATTGTTAACGTTTTAATGACGTCAACTACTTCAATATTGCGGCCTCTAGATAATAGATCCGATTTCCTAGAAACTGTAGCTTTATTCTTCTTTCACTTCGCAGGTATCGTACATTCTGAAATGTTAACTCTTTTCGTAACATAATTGAGTAGAGTTACAGAATTGAGACCTAAAGTGTGTAAATAATTCTGATCAAGGTTATGTAGCACAAAGAGATAAAAAAAAAGGTTACGTAATTAAAGTAATTTCCACATTTAGGACATCATGAACAGCTAAATAATAATTGAAATAAAATTGAATAAAATAGGCACTAAGTAACTTGTTCCACTCAATCGATATTTTGTCAAAGTAAGTAGAAATAAAAAACGAGGTTCCATTATTGTTTTCAAGACCCGCTTTGCTCAGCACGACAGATTTGCGTTGAATCTGTTCATGTATGATAAATTTATCTGAAAAATTAATCCCTAAGTGTTTTTCGCAGTCGGAGAAATATTTATAAGTTGAAAAGCAAAAATGGCTCTCACTTGAAAGAGTGATAATTGTTTTGTAACTTCGTCGCGTGAGATGAAACACGAGGGCTATGGCTGACGGACTACATGATTTAGAACTTCGTTTAAGTTACGAGGACATCACCTGAACTGCACGATATTCAAATTTTTGCAGCACGCCTACAGGTGGAATTGGAACATCGTCACTTTTAACATGCATCAGCCATGCTACATGGAGGGTCTTAGGTGGCATATGGACTCGAACCCACGACTCGTTGGAAAATACGCCGGCTGCGAGCCAACGACCCTGCCCATTGAGTCACATATATTTGAGTATTTTGATCCCTAAGCTCTTCCCAAATTTTAGTAACACGCGTCACGTTATAATTAATATACTATTTGAAAAAATTCTACTACACAAAGGACTTGTCTAAAGTATGGTGTCGTTACAAATAACCTTGGCCAAGATTACGCAGTAACCTAGTGATCATGGTCACGAATTCGCGGCCAACATCGTGTTCAGATCTGGATCTCACTGACGAACCGCTGATTCTCGTTAAATCTGTTGAGGCTCCAATTTCCTTTAGGTGTTGAAATTTGGAGAAGGAGCCAGCTCAGGTGTTGTTTGTCGAAGTTCAGTTTTTCATAATTCATTGGGCACCAGCACACTTAAAACTTGTAGACTGTAATTATATTTAAGTTTATTGAGTCTCTGTCGAGGATTCATATAACACTAAACACAGATTAAATGCTGTCTATCTCCAGACTTTCATCTCCTAGGCTCAAAACAAAATACTTTTTTCTTTTGGTGCTTACAGCTCATTTGGTGGTAGATCATGACTAACGACTGCGCAACAAACATTTAGAATTAATAATATGACATTTCAAAATGGCTCAGAATTTCAAAGTCCAACGCCAAAAGTTCTTGTGTTGCTTCTAAGTGGATTTAAAGAACAATGAATAAGTCCAAGATCAATGTCATGAAATTATTGATTGGCAATATACGAGTAAAAAGTTCCAGTCTTGGTTCAACCCAAGATATTTGTGTGGAATAAGTCTGTGCGAGCGTTAAATGGAAATAACTCGCATAGTTCTCTGGTAGTTGGGAGTAGAACAAGCCGGTATAACCCACGGCCTTCAATGAAAATTTTTGCAACCTAGCCGGTGTAAAATTTTTCTAAAATCATTGTAAGTGTATTTTTAAAATTTCAGATTACACAGAATAATCGGTAACGAACAGCAACATTTGCAACTAAACTATTATTGTTCGTATTGAATGGAGTATTTTATGAGACGTTGATACAGTACCTAACCTGCGATAAATTTTCTACTGCCTTGATTAGTGTGCCTAATATTAAATATTTCGCTTTCGGAGATCAAGAAAAATAAAATTTCCAAACGTTGCGATTATTCATTTGTTCAGTTGATCTATATGTCTGTAAAGTTAATGTTCCGAATAGAATTTTAATCTTCATTAAAGCTTTTTCATTATTTTGCGTCTACGATCACTAATTTATTCTAGCCCCTTGCATTCAGTATGCCTTCATCGAAATCGGGTGGGAGTAAAAATAGACGAAAAATAGTTAACGAACACCGTTGTTTCCAAGAAAAGTGGAAATAGTCTTTTGTTGTAACGTAAATGATAAATTAATCTGCTTGATAGTATTTTCAGTGTGCCAAAGCTATATAAAATAAAACGTCGCTATAAACAGTATAAATACTTGACGCAAATCACAAGAAACAGTACTCCTGTTATCTTCCCCACCCCAATAACTTCAGAAAAGATCAACTTCCACCGCTGCTTCATAGAGGGTGGACCGCATGATTTTTTATTAGATGGAAACTGACCCGTGGATGCAAGTGAGTTTGACTTGACTGATTAATTCTTTATTAACGTCGCACTTTGATGAATCAAAATGGCTGTTGACGATATACCTCAGAATTATCAACCACGCTAATCGATGCGAAAAATATCTCTGATTGATGCTATATTCGGCAAAAAAAAAAAAGAGGGGAGGGAGGATCAAGAAGGTGAAGTTGTATGAGTTACTATTTACCATACCGATAATATGACGTAATCGCTATTTGTCATGCGGTTTTCTTAACTTAGTTAGGGATAATAGTTTTTGTTGCTCTGTATCCCATAAAACCAACCAAAGCAACTTAGTTTAGTTCTTATTTGTATCTATACTTCTCTATTTCTGACCCTTCTCTTAGTCAACAATTTCTCTCCTGTTCTTCCTACGCCTAAACACAATTGCTAGTGATATGGTGAAGCATAACCATATTTACGCTCTTGCGCCATAAATTCCATCACTTAGCTTTTACTTAATTTCACTCCATCACTTAGCTCTTATTTAAGCAATTCCAACATTAGTTGCTGTTTCTGTTTTTTCATCTCACATTTTGGAAAAATGATCAGAATTTAGGACACGCCCACAACAGAACAGAGTCTTTTTAAAATAATGGAATCTTGATAGTAAAAAAATGAGATCAACGAATGTTTCATTAGTGTTACATTGGAGTTTCTGACAGAATAAGCAAATAATAATAATTTTAAAGCAATAATAATAATAAATAATATAAGAAATTGAAGGATCTGTCATTATTTTGGATTCATTGAAAGCTTATAAAACTGAAGAATTAAGAGTCACGAAATTCGAATATTTCGAAGTGAATTTTTGAATATTAGAAGACTGGTGCGCACGTGCAAATGGTTGGAAGATCGTTGACTAAACGGCTTAATACTCACTCGTAAGAGCGTCGGAGAATTCGCGCAGCACCTAAATGGAATTCATACACAGATGAATTTACGTGGCATCCGTTTCACAACGAAAAGAACCACGGTCGTCGCGATTTTGAATGAAATTAAGAATATCGCTGCCCAAATGATTGATGTAAATTCGGCTGAAACTGCGCCAATTTTCACGGTCGATGTAATTTTACACAATCATCGTATTTTCTACTTTAAAAAGACTTCGATAAACAGAACCTGGACATAAAAACTTAAAAAACAACTTAACGAAACATTTACGCAACAAGAAAAAGAATTCTTTCCGGAACAAAATTCTGATCATCCCTCTCGGGAGCGTCCTGTTCCGGGACGTCCCGCTACAGGTGCTCTCATCTCGACCACCAGGTGTCGTAGGGATCGCTCTCCATCCTCCGCTAAGAGACGAGAGAGAGAGGAAATAGAAAACGGCCGCTACCCGTGAGCGCGAACACACGCCTATCTGTTGCGCCCCATGCAGAGCGGGGAGTGAGCAGCCCCAGCCAGCCTCAATGAGGCCTCGTTGCGCCCCAGGTAAGTCCCCCCTTCGTTGTCTGTGTTTTACATTCCGCAAAAATCCCTCCAGACTTCCAGGAGTCTTATCTAAATTCTTGACATACCTTCCTTGAGATCATGATGGAATATTACAGAATGTGTTGCTTGTATAAAGAAAAAACTGAAGTTGCATTTTTTGAATATCAGCGCCAAAGTTTTTGTGTTTGAATTAGAAACGTACTGAACTTCAAAATGTCTCTAAAAATTGTTTGTTTTCTCATTTTAAGTGATTTATTTCCGAGATCTTGGTTTCTAAGATTGTGATTTGTGCCTTTTTAATGAGCTGTAAAATTTGTAAAAGTTTGTTTGATGTTCATTTGGCTCCAAGTATCTTCCTCGTCACTTGACCGGGGTTCAAAATTACGAGATCAGTTGCCAATATCCCTTGTGTTGCTTCTAGTGTGACGTTAATAAGAATCAAAATCAAAAAAATAATTTGGCTGCATTTTTTTCATTCATCATCATTATTACACCTGCGCATTTTGTGGAATGATATTGTAAAAGATTATGGAATAATAAGTTATTCGGTTTTTTTTAAAAAAAAATTATTCGTAAATCAATTTTTAAAAATTTATTTTTCAGATTTTGGTAATCAATTTCTTATTTCGAATGAATTATGGGACAATACGGATTATGAAAATTCTGAAATATTGCGCGATTCTTTTTAAAAATTGTTTCGTGAATCATTTTTTTAATTACCTATTTTCGAGAATTTGGGGATTAAGATCTTAGCTTGCCTGAATTTTTTTGATTAAAAGCCCATATAATTTTAAAAAATTATATACCTCTTATTTTTATTCTTATTATTTAGGCAGGGGTTATGTGACAACAGATTATGTGACTTTCAGAATTTTTATTTTTATATTCACATTTGAGACCTATTTCTGTTATTCATGTGAACTTTCTATTAGAAATGATATAAAATGTCCATCAAATCATTTCGGAAACTGTATATTATCTTGTTTCTTGTGATTTATTTTCAAAAACGTCGTTTATTCTTATTATAATTGTTGTTGTCGTTTATAGCTTAAGTGTAGAATGCGTTTGGTTGCAAAAATCTTTCTTGGTAGTTGGTTGAGATATTATTTTGAAAGCTCATATGAATGGTTCCTAGCTTAAATGCAAAAAAAAAAAAAAAAAAAAAAAAAAATGGCGTTGATATCTTGTAGATAGATTGTATAGTTTTCAGGTATAATATTTTTATTCAACTAATAAATTTATTTTTAATATTGGATTATCTGACATGTTTTAGAATTCTTTGAAGAATTGTTACAAATTGTGAGTGTTAGAATTTCTTTTGAATATTTTTATAACATCTTTGTTGGAAATAAAGAAAAGTAGGGTACGATAGGAGACAGTTCAAAAAACATTGATTAAAAAATCCCCCCCCTCTAAGATCTTGGTGTTATTCATTTTATTCAAATAAATACCAAGTCGTGCTGGTGAGTTACATAGTTTCTAAAAGTTACGTAATATACTTCTGATGTTGAAGATTGGGTAAGAATCGCTTTTCAAAAAGATAATGACATTTTTAAAATTTGCTGTTATGTAATCCCTCTCTGAAATTACATGAATTTTCTTGCTTATTTTTCTTACTGGCATCTATCTTTTGAAATTTTCAGTTACACACTTTGATAATTCAATGTACAATATTCAGATTTTGGAAGGATTTCTTAACGTTGCTGAAAACCGTTTAGGTCTCTGTGCTTCCTGATTGAAATTTGTTTACTTTTGTTGTTTTATTTTAATAAATGATTTCAAAAGTGATATAGGAGTACATAGTTTCTAAAGCTGTTAATTATACGTAATGTTACAAATTAAGAATTTTAGCTTACCAAAAAAGAATAATAAAAGTCTAATGTTGTACATATTAACTTTTCAGCAAGTTAAGCAATGAAAAGTATATATAATTGAAAAAAACAATAAGGAAATAACAGTTCCCTGCACTATCAACACTTCCTGGCGCAATTTCCTTATTAAATACATCAAGAAGGAAGCCAAATCAAAAAAAAATAACTCAATGCGAATGAAGGAAGAAAAATGGCGACCGCTCTTTTTCTTTTCTTAAAAATCTGATTGATTTGATTTTCAGTTATATTTCGAATTCTATATAAATAAATCAAATAAACATCTTTTATCTAAGGAACTAATATTTTAGTGTGCGTATCATTAAAATCCTTCAACAGCATTTAGAATAATTTTATTTTTAAGTTTTTTCTGCATGAATGTAACTATTTGAGATTGTTTCACAATCTTTTGCATTCGTCTCTACTAGATTACTTTCAGCAATAAATTATTTAATTTGCAAGATTAAAGGTTTTTATCCAAAAACTTTTAATCAGTACTGGTTAAATTCAAAATATAGTATTAATATATTTACAGAGATTGAATATTTCTAAATTTTCAACTGTTTCTTTTTTATGAGCTTTCTCAGAATTTAATTCATTTATCTAAAATCAAAATAAAATGATCTACGATGATTGTAGAATGAACAGCTACTAAAAACTAATATTTTTTTATTGATGTGTTTGCTTTCTGATAATCTATAAATTTAATAACTATTCACTTAAAAAATATCCTGTCCCCTATATTGTTAATCAGCGTTGAAAATTTACTTGGGTAATAGCTTAAAATAGAAAATAGTTATAGAAGGAAGAGCACTTTTAGAGTGTTGTGGTTTCCAAAAAATGTCTTATGGCTCTTTTACGCTTGTGTGGGTTGGTGATGAGGATATATATATATATATATATATATATATATATATATATATGTTTGTGTGTGCGTATGCAGTAGTAAAAGTCTAATGTGCTATGGTACTAAAATTTTTAAAATTTGATAAAACTTTGCTTCTAATTATATATTATAAAATAATGGACGATATACACTTAAAAATGTACACCAGTTCTTATAAAATATTTTTCTGATATTTACATCAGTATTAAAATTATTTCTATTCACTTATATAACAAAAATTCTCCTAGTCGCAAAGCAATATTATGATCTTATTGATAAATGGTTTCCAAAAGGGTCGGTACTGCCCATAGGTAGAAATTGAAGAGACCTAAAGGGGCGCTTTTGGTCCAAAAATACTTCAGGTGGCGTTGATATACCACTGAACTCTCCGGAGCATTGCTCGTAATATCCCGCTGAAAAATTTGATTAATACTAAAAACTAAAAAGTGCATGTTTCCTCAAATAGTTCTAAATATCTTTTAAACAAGATCAGTCCATTTTAAAAGTTGCTATGGTATATATTATAGATTCGTTCCCAACACCTTGATTGGATTGGGATTAGTTTCGGTTTTTAAAGCGGTTTCCTGAAACGCAAGTTTTGTATTGCAAAAATTTCTGTTATGACTTCAAATTGTTATCGAACATCCATACTAGAAGTGTACTCTTCTGTTTGACAATTTTTAAATCTTATATATTTACATAAAAAAATACCAGTAAGCCGGTTTCAATTTAAATTATGAATTTTTGCCTCGAATTGTTACCGATGACTTTACATCGTTTTTCTACATTCATCGTAATTCTACATTTGTTCAAATATGAAATAATAATTATACACTTTTCTATACGATTAAGTACAAAATACTGTACAAATATTACAGAAATTTTTTATTTGCTTTAATTGTTTTAATGAAATATCTAAAACTCTGATATCAAAATTAAAATTGTGGAATTGATTGAAAACTTATACATTATTTGTGCCATGAAAATACTTCGATCAGACTACTTGAAACGGAAGTAATAAATGTTGCAGATTGCAAAAGTTCAGCACGCATAGTTTCCTTCGGCATCTACAATGACGTTATCCATGAGAGAGAAACATAACTTATGGATTGACAACATGATAATCAATATCTGCATACAAAAAATAAAAATAAAGACTTAATAAAATTCTTAAGAAACTGGAGTATTTTCAACGTGAATGTATGGGGGGAGGAGATATATTCAAATGATGTACGATTCTTTGTTGATTATTAAAATTGGTTTTGAATCTGAAATAATTTTTTAGACGGTGGGATTATTTCTGCAAAAATTTCATTGCAAATTACGGGTCCAAAGGGTTGATTAGTTACTGGTTCTTGCATATTCATTTCTCAAAACATATTGACAAATAACGATTTAATTATATATTTGCTGTTAATGGGAGAAACTATTCTATTACTCACAATTATTGAAATTGTCGAATTTTATTTAGGTTCAAAATATACTATTTACTTTCATGTACGTTTGTAAACAGTATACAAGAGTAAAAAAAATGTCTTACGAATTTTTATTTTTTATTCACTATTTAAATAGCCCCGAAAAATGTATTGATATACCGTTTTTGTTAGAAAGTCTTACCAAATTCCCGTAGTAGAAAAAGTGGGTAAATTTTCATTCACTAATCGGGAAAAATGTTTCCTTTTTTCCGATACTTTTCTATTGTATTCAGCAGACGAATTATAAAAGACAGCATGATGAATCTTCTTGACTGTAAGATTTCAGCTCCCAGTCTTAAATTCCTGTTCGTTTCTCGAAGAGTCGCTTCGTAATTCTGATGTTCGGAGGCTCTTCTATCTTGCTATCTGCGGGCGGCATCGCTTCCTTCCCTCCCTACTTCGCGTTTTTAGAGACTCCTCATTTGCGCGGTTTCTAATCTTAGAAACGACCCGCTTTCCAGAAACGAACGCTCCATCACAATAAAGTTCCTCGCGAAGAATTATACGCGCAACCAAAGAGAAAAAAAAGAAAAAAAAAAATTATGTCTCAAGGATCATCCGATTTCTTTTTTTTATCCTCTCCAAGAATTAATGCGATTCTACACTATCACTCTTCCATTGTTATTTTTTTAATGAATAATTTAGGTTTAAAACTGAACCACACACACGTGGATTTCTTTTAAAATTGTAGTTGAAATTATGATTTGATTTTGGCGTATGTTACCACATTCATTTAGTGACCTTCATGAGTAATGAACGGTGTTTTTTAACTCCCCCCCCGAATATAGCAGAATTTGTATAGCCGAATGTAGTGAATTCCTTTTCTTGAATGATTGAATACGTGGCTTACGAGTTTCACAAAAATTCGATTTCAGCACTTTTTTAAAAATCAGTTTCCCTTGTTGTTTTATTGAATATATTTAGTCGAGAGTACTTCAACACTTTTCCCCTTTTAATTTCTTGAGAAGATCATTAGATCTAGGAATATATGTGACTATTTTTATTCAGTGACCTTCCTGAGTAATGCATGTCTTTTTAGCTCTCTCTTATGTAGTAGTATTTTTTCGATTGAGTGAAGTGAAATTTTTTTCTTAAATGATTAAGTAAGCGGATAAAGAATATTTCAAAAATTCGATTTTAGTATTTTTTAAAATTAAAACTCCCTTGTTTATATTGAATATATTTAACAGATAATAACACACATCTTTTCTTCCTTTTAAATTCTTAATGACATTATTATGATTAAATTCAGTAACTATTTACATTCAGGACTCTTACGAGAAATGGAGGATTTTTTAAAAATTATTCGAAATATAGCAGAGTTAGAATAGCTGAAATTATTTTTCTTAAATGATTAAAATTGTGGATTAAGAATATATATTTAAAAAAAATTCATTTCAACATTTTGAAACCAAATTAACTTTCCTTTGTTCTTTTACTGAATAAATTTAATCGAGAATTTCGCAACCCTTACCTTTTAAATTTTTGTGGAGATCATGATTAAATTTGGGTTTATATGACCAGATACATCTTCTTCAGGTGACCTCTAGTAGTAATGAAAATCTTTTTAAAAAAATAAATTTTCCCACTTGAAATAAATTTTGTGTTTGCGTAATGGAATAGAGTGAGCTTTTCTTGGACTGATTAAATACTAAGAATAAGAATTTTAAATTCCTTCTTTTTATGGAGAAGATTTAATCGAAAATTACATACCTTACCCTTTTCAAATTCTTTATGCAATAATAATAAAATTTTGGCCTTTGTAAACCATCTCTATTAATTGCTTTTAACTAATAAAGATATTTTTTTCAACAGAATGAATTCTTTTGCTGAACGTTGATTACGTTCAGAGATTCAACTCAGTAAAAAAATTTTCTTGAATTGATTACATTTTCGGATTTTGAACCAAAACGATCCCTTTTTGAAAAAGGAAAGGTTTTAAATTCTGTTCTTGTTTTTTTGACGAATAGTTAACCGAGAAATATAAGAATTTTTTTTAAAATTGTAGATGAGATCATAACAAGATCTTAGTATAAAGTTTAGTATAAAAATCGTTTATTTTTATTCAGAGTAAACTTTTTTAGTCTTTTAATTGTTTCTTTTTTTATTTTTTGATGGCATGATTTTTTAAAAAATCATTCTGAATATCAACTACACTCACAAATTCAACTGAGTGAAATGTACTCAATGAAGGCTAAGGTTTGGAAAATAAAGAAAAAAAAACTGATTGCATTTTCTTTTAATTTTCGACGAAATTACGATGAAACCTCGGTGTATGTGACTATTTTTATCTGGTGACCTCTGCTCGTCATGAAGTTTGTTTTAAGGAAAGAATTACTGAAAAAAATTCTGATTATATGTCATATTCAGAAATAAAATTCAATGTATATATAAAATTCAGTAAATATATTATATATTCAGTGAATATCACATTTTTCTTGAAAGATTAAATTTACGGTTTATGAACAAAGCCTCATTCCAAAGTTTTCTTTATGAAATAAATTTTTTTTTACAATTCCCTTATTATTAGTTTATTGAATAATATCGGGTGTTTTAATAGTTCCCGCACTCTTATGATTTGTAAATTTATCATACAGAAACAACAAACTATGTCCGCCCTTTTGTAGGAGGCGAAGTTGTACTCTTTTGCTCATATTTTGAGAAAACGTGTCGCAAGATACTAGGAGTGACTTCTTGTATTCTTAAGGAAATAGCAAATTATCAGATCTTCTAATGTTTGGAAATTATTTTCATGAATTTCGTTCTTTTTAAATATCTCGGAGGAAAAATCTACGGCAACTCAGATTAGGGGAGCGAGATTCTAGGTTCAAAGAAGATGTGATATATCATACCAGTAATGAAACCATAGACATTCTTCGAGAGTTTGTTTTGGCGATGGTCTTATCTCAAGAAATCTTTGGCCACCTCGTTTACCTGATTTGACCATTCCTTTACATTTTTCTGCGGCAATATTTAAAGATCGAAGTTTATAAAAATAATCCCTAAACAATAGAAGATTTGATAATATACCATTTATTAAAGAATACAAGAAGTCACTTTAAGTATCTTGAGACACGTTTTTTAAAATATGCACAAAAGTTCAACTTTGCTTCCTAGAAAAAGGCTGACATTTGTAGCAAATGCAGGTTCAAATTTTTTTTTTGTACTGTTTATGTTACAGGTGCTTTTCACCATTTATATAAAACTAAATACTTTGAAGTTTACCATAATAAATTTACGAATCGTCAGTGTGAGAGCTTTCAGGACACCCGGTATAAGGCGAAATCTATCTTTCGATACTTATTTTTACAACGTTTTTCTGAATTTCACTTGGTGTGTGTGT
>BMAW01060649.1:876927-957408 GCA_019974015.1 Nephila pilipes | reverse complement strand
TGAATTTGAATTAGAGTCTAATATAAAATCTCTTTGCAACCACCATCAAGCTAAGGGGGTCTCAGTAAATTTAGGACACTCGTATAGAAGTGACTTAATATTGTAACTTGAAATTATTAAAATATTAAAAAAATATCTTTCATTAAAACTGTTTTGTTCTTGAATTTCAGTTTTCTATTAAATGTTTTTAAAATTAATTCCCTTTTTTTTCTGAACGAGTTTCCAGTAGTTTCTTCTTTTAACCCAAATCCTGTGTCCTGCGTAAATTACCATACATGCTTCCTTAATTGAATAATTTGTAATGTGAGCTCTATCGCGTAGTTTCTTTCATCTAACACTTTGGAGTCTTCTATACGATGTTGTTTGAATTGAAATTTTCTCCCAATAAGTGAAACATGATTTTTGTAGATAAAATTAGATTTACTGAAGTGCAATGAATAGGTTTGACAAACTGCATTTTTGAATTGCAAATAATTCAATATGGAAGTTAGTTAGTCGGGGGTAGAGATAGTGATCTGAAGCTCTCAATGTGAGCCTGGAGTATCATACCTGTACCGAGTAAGGAGCTTTAGGAGAGAACATCAAAAGACTCTGAAGAGCAAGGAATTTTGAACCTTATCTATTAATCTTCTAAGGGAGGTTCTGTAAGATAAGTTATGTTATATTAAATGCTTGATTCTAACGCGTGCGGAGCATAACCACATATTTAGTAGGCTACGAAATGAACTTTACTAATTCATAGATCAGAATAAATAATTTTGCCATCATCACTGTATGACTTTCTATTCATTGGGTGATTGATCAGTGATTATTTAAATAATTAATAGTGGAAAGATTAAAGAAAGCAAATAGTGAAGGAATTATTAAAGGTGCTACAGATTCAGTGTTTGGATACTAAAAATTATCTATTTTAGGCAAGGGATGTGAGAATTTTAGAGCGGCTTAGGTGGGGCATAGTAAAAAAAAAAAAAAAAAAAAGAGAGAGAGAGAGAGAGAGAGAGAGAGAGAAGCACCGTAACTTGAAACAGTTGCGGTACAAGAACGACACTGGAAAATTGCCATAAATCAAATATAAGCAGGGCTCATCAGAAACTTAACTCTTTCCGGGAACAATTTTTGAGTAAAGTTTCTTCGAGTAATAAATTCAACTTTCACTGATGAAAATTTAATTTCAGCGTATATATCCCGACTCCTTTGAATGATAAGTCCTAAAAGAACCACCAGAGGGCCCCTTCAATATCGAATTTAAGGCCTCTTCAGAAATCTCGAAAGCGAATTTTAAGGACTCCTTCATAAATCATGGCGGGGGATGCACAGGGGATTCTTAAGCTCTGCCCTTTGAAACGCTTGGAGTGTATTTTACAACTCATATTTACAGTTTACGAGCTCTCGTATTAATATTAAATACTTCGACTTTTAATGTCGTTTGAAGCCCAAATGCTATTCTGTTACATAATTTATTAAGATGTTATTGATGAATCGAGAAAGCCTTATTTATTCAAAATATTTCGGAATTCAATTTAATTATTAATTCATGAAACATTTTTCTAAACCGTGCTTAAGTACTCAAGTTAACGCTTAAGGCCGTCTTCGCTTAAAAGAGCGTATATTCTTGCGAGCCGCTCATTGAAAAGACCCCATTCCAATCTAAACTGCGAATTAATTTTGTGCTCATCCAGGAAACCGACAGCCATCGCCCCGAATCGTTTCTGAGAAGTTCTTTTCACGCGATACATTTGCGGACTGAACCGCTCGCGAACGGCTCGCATCACTGCTTTTCCTTTTTCTTTGTGTGGTCGCGGTAGCTTAGTGGTCATAGTCGAGGACTTGCGGCTGTCGGTTTTCGTTTGTTGTGGGTTCAAGCCTTGATGCCCGTGAAGACCCACCTTGTAGCCGGGGCTGATGCACTTTAAGTCTGTCGAGGTTCAAAGTCCTCCCGTTGACGCAGTGTTGGTTAGGAGATGAAAGTGCTAGCTCAGGTGCCATTCTCGTCACTTGAGTGAAGTTTAGAATGACGAGGTCCATCGTCAATGGCCCTCGTATTGCTTCTTGTACGACATTAATTGAACCAACAAAAACCAACCTCATATTTAGATATTTTTTTTTTAAAAAGTATATCTACACAAAACATATTTGTACAAAAAAATATATAAAGCATATTTATCATATAAAGTATTAAAAGTATACTTACACAAATAATTTTTTACATAATTTCACAATAGATTAGTTAGTTTTAGTTTAGTTTTTATTTACGTCGCATTAGAAGCAACACGAGGGCTATTGGTGACGGACCTCGTAATTTTGAACCACGGTCAAGTGACGAGGACGACACCTGAACTGGCTTCCCTCTCTCCTAACTTCCACACCACGCCAATGGAAGGACTTTGGGCTCTGACAGGTTTGAAATGCATCAGTCTCGGTTACACGGTGGGTCTTTGGCAGCCAAGGATCGAGTGAGTGAGTGAGTGAATGTAAAGTTTAATGTCGCAAGAGCCAGATATGGCTATGCTGCGCCAAACAAGTTTTAACTGTGGTCTAGATGTTAAGAAACTGGGAAAAAGAAAGACAAATTTGGTTGACAAGAAGGAGGCTCGAAAATAGAGAAGGATCGCTAGGGAAACCCGGGAGCGCGTCACCCGTATTTACTAAAGACAGTAAACCCCATAGGAAAGAAAAAGACTAGGATCGAATCCGAGATTGAACGAAAACCGCCGGCCACGAATCCGAAACCCTGACCATTTGGCTACCACTGCCACAATATAGATCATTTACAATTAAACTTACTCTAACTCTTATAAGGACCTATGTTATTATGTTATTTGAACTCTTTGTCTCTATATCAGTTAATCAAGATTAAAATCAGGATTATATGAATACTATTCAATGGATCGATAATTAATCTTAATATTAATAGAATTTCTGAAATTATCATATAAAACTGGGGATACTTGAGTTTTTTTTTTTTTTTTTTGCGTAAAGTGAAATTAGGATTAGAACTCACGATTCGAAGGAAATCAAACTGGCCATGAGGTTGTTGCTATGGTCACTCGGCTATCGCAGCATGGATTCTTATAAAGCCTGGATTATTTATGAGGTTTTATATATATAAAAAAAAAAGCATGTAAGTACTTATAGAAAGTATTATAATGCAACATGCTATTTATCTTTTTTTTACAAATAAAACGGTTGGGTAGATCAGATGTCATTCTTCGCGAACTTACGGCCGACGTTGTTTCCATCGAAACGTGGGTTCGAGTCTGATGCCCTTAAGGACCCATCCTGTTGCAAGGTTGAAGTACGTTACAACTGTTGAGACTCCAAGGCCTTTCAGTGTCAATTAATCGAAGTTTGGTGAGGGAGGCGCCAGCTCAGGTGTCATTCTCTTCACTTGACCTCGGTTCAAAATGATATCGTCACCAAAGGCCCTCGTGTTGCTTCGAAGTGCAATGTAAAAACAATTAATAAAAAATGCAGCATAAAATAGGGGCGCTGTAGCCGAGTAATCTTGAAATCGTCAATCAAGTGACCTCTTAAAAGCTTACTTTCTGTGACTATCAAGACTCCAAAGTATCCCAGTGATCTCTTTCTTTATTATGGGATCAGTTGTATTTGGATAAAAGGGCTGACGCGTCTCTGAAATTCTTTAAAGTTCTTTCTCCCTTTTCGTTTTCCTTCTTGTCAACTATTTTCTTTTCTTTTGTTCCATATTTTCATAAGTCTACATCATAATTACACACGGTTTGGTGCAGAATAACCAGATTTGCCTCTTGCGGCATAAACACCAACTTTCACCCACAGTCACTCATTCAGTAGAGTTGAATGTTCAAGCCTTATTTCAGCCGAAAAGCTGTCGCTTATAGGAAGTGACGTACGTTCAATCTGTCAATATACTGAAAGTCTATACATGGGGAAAATTGAGTGCCCGCTTGAATTCGTCATCTGACCGTGATTCAAATTTACAATACGTATTGGCTGAGGTTAGCTTACTTTAGTTCGGACAGAAATAAACACCCGAAAGACGTTCGATAAAACGAAACAGCATATAACACAATAGTACGACTCTATGGATGCGTTTCCTTCTCTTAAAGCACCAATGAGTACGAAGAAAATATTTGGAATATTTCGGTACCTTGTTGCATTTTATTCTGTTTTCTGTCTTATTTTTTATTCTTGCTAAAAAATTTTTTAGACACAATGTATGTTGATTTATTATAGAACACTTGATTTTTGCACATTCCGTATCTACCCTTAACTGAAATTATGTTTTATAAAATCTCCAAACATTTTTGTTTAGCCATTAGAGGAAAGGACACCAGTAGGAAAGTAGCCAAGTGATCGAGGTCATGATGTTTTCGTCGACTCGTGAGTTCGAGTCCCGATGTCGTTAAGACCTGTGGTGAAGCAGAGCTAATGTACGTTCAATCTGTAGAATTCAAAGTCGTAGAGTGAAGTAGGTTGACAGCTCAGGTGTGGATCTTGCCATTTGGTCGAGGTTCAAAACTACGAGGCTCGTCGCCAGTAGCTCTCGCGTTGCTTTTTAGTGTCATGCTAATAAAACGATCAACCAATTAAATTACGATAAAATATTAATTTTTTAAAATTTTAATCTCGTTCTTATTGCTTATTGTAATTGAATAAAAAATATTGGTGAAGGGATAAAAATTTATTTCGACACCTTTCATAAAAGAGAGTTGATTTCATTAATGACAGTCAATTTTACTAATTAAAAATCCGTCGTTGAAAGAAAACATGCTATTATTTGCTTTACCCGTTAAATATTTAATTTTGAACCTTTCCTTTGTATTTCCAAAGAAAATTTATTCTCTCTGTGTATTTGCATGTGCCCACTTTAATAAAAGCAGCCTCCGCAGAAATTCCTTTTTCTGTTTGTCTCTGTCGCCGCTGGCTAATTGGGCTCCGAGTCTGCTCGCTTAATTGCATCAATCGATTAAGAGAGAAATCGATGAAAAAGGGAAGGAATCTTCATTCTTTCGGGGTGAACGCAACAAGTGGCGCCGGCTCGATCTCGGAAAAAGTATGAAGCTGACGTTCGTTTTCGACGTAGAGTTTGACATCGTTTGCATTAGGGATTGAAATACCGGTAGTTTGCGAATTTTACTCTTAAATTTTTACCGGCAATCCTACTTTGTTTTTACAGGTAATTTAGCAAATTATGAACATAGATATAATATTTTTCCCCGTATTTATTCGCTAAGTATATTTTAGTAAAATAAGTGAAACTACAATCAAAAATGGAATCGGGGAATCGATTGGTATACCTGCGTTATGAAAACCACACATACTACAGCCATCCAGCAAGAAACAAATGATAAATATCGATGATTCCGAAAATTTAGTACGCGCGATTACTTCGACATCTGAAATTAACTTATCCATGGTGGAAAAAATTTATTCATAGATCAAAACAAAAGCAGAAGTACACTACGACAAATCGCATGAAGCACACAAAAATATTTAAATCATTAAAAAAGAACTAGAGTATTTTTCAGCTGCAAAATGTACAAGGGAGGGGGGAATATATTCGAATAGTGTTCGATTCTTATTAATCCGACAAGAAGTAAAGAATTTCTTATGAAGAGTAGAACAAAATGTAAGATCATAATTAGAAGATGAAAGTATTGATCAGTTAAGTTTCTTACGAGCTTAACTTTTTAAAATATGTTGATAAATTGATCATGCCTTTAATTGTATATTTTATAATTGTTTTCATAGTGAGAAATTATATTCGGGTTTAAGTATTATTTACAATGCATTATGATATTATTGAAATTTTATTGATGTTAATGTTCAGAAAAAATACAAAAGATTTTGTGTTAATTGACTGAAACACTAGTTTTGCCTGAAAACTTTACCGAATATCAGGCGAGAGAAAAAGTATATATAAATTTGCAATCACCAGTTTATATCATAACACAATGATTTATACCTCGTGATTATTTTTAATTAAGGCTTTGGTTCGAAAGAAGCTTTTAAGAATCAATACATGAATGAAAAATTAACTCGAGATGCTGCATTTCAAAACACTGAGAAATCTTTTCTAATTTAGTGATAAAAAAAACATTTGGGGACATTTGTTTTATTTCTCTAGGGTGGGTCAAAAGTCATTTTGGAATTTAAGATGGGAATTCTTGTGAAAAGTATTTTTATCATAAAATTTATGGGTATTCTTTGGGTGATAGGACATCAGCGATGCCATAGATCACTTTCATTTTTTTTTTATTAATTTAAATTTTATTTTTCTGAATAAAAGTGTTAAATTTTTCTTATAAATTCCGAAATAAGTCAAGCAAAGATGACTTGAGACTTTAATTATAAAAAAATACACAACTGAGAAATGTGTGAAAATTATCCATCGATACTAATATATATATATATATACACCTACACGTCCTCAGCCAATTGATACTCGTACATTCATGGTATTTAATTTTTAACCCTAACAAGATCAGGCTATAAAGATCGATTCTATCGGCCCATCAAATGCCTCTTAGTTCGTTGTTGAATCAGGAAGAAAAATTTTCTTCACCACTTTCCAGTCTTTTTTCACGAAACGCATCCAATTCTGCTGCTCCTCGTTTGGACAACCAGCCCACACATTACAGTTCGTCAACTTTTTCAAACCAAAACACTTCCCAGAAAATTTATAATTTTTAAACTGATATCCACATAATAACAAGAAATACCCAATGAGGGTTATGTGAACTCCAAAAAGCCTCCAACACTACCTATAGTAATATGACGAGGTCGACACCTAACCAGACACTCAATTCTCCACATCAACATGAGGATTTTGTTAGACTCGACACATATGACGTGCATCGGCTATTCTATGGCCATTATCAGTGGAAATTGAACCAGAACACGTCGATCGATTAAAGCCACGACTGTCACGACCCCTACTACTCATTTGTGACCCCTGCGTAGAGCCTTACGAAATAACAGCTATGTCAGCTTAGAAGCGCACGTTGGAGTGCGAAAGCTCTTGCGAGATCAGCATCTGTATTCATGTCAAAAGAACTGCTCGCGATCCAGCTCCGGTCATTTTCTTTTTCTCCTTTTTTGACAAACACGAACGGATTCGCTGCTAAGATTGAGAAGGCGTCTTTGGTCTTCTTCCTGCGTCTATACGGCCTTTATCAATATCAGTAGTTGCCAACGGTAAAGCCTATCCAGTGCCGTTGATATTTAAGGGGGTGTTTCTGGTCAGCTCCCCTGGACAATACTCTCAAGCATGCGTCACTAAACGCATTATTATAGCAGTGTTGCACTGAAATTTCAGCATATTTCGCTATCAAAATACAACCACAAATAACGCATAATACGTGTGGCATCACAGAGATGAATACATTTCCTTGAACTGAGTTCTGGATCGGAGCAAAGTTGAAATTTCCACAATTTCTGAAACGAAATTATACGTTATTCTGGCATTCAGTACCGTACACATAATTGAAAACAAATTTTTCCAGCTGTAACACTTGTTAAATCTAATTGTCATTCAGTGATGAAAAACGTTGAAAGGGTTTTACGCCCAGCTAAGTCAAGTATTGTACGAACTTAGTTAAGTTTAGTTTTTTATTAACGTCGCACTAGAAGCAACACGAGGGCTATTGGCGACGGACCTCGTAATTTTGAACCTCGGTCAAGTGACGACAACACCTGAGCTGGCATCCCCTCTCCTAGCTTCCACACCACGCCTATTGGAGGACTTTGGTCCCCGACAGATTTAACGTGCATCAGCCCCGGCTACACGGCGAGTAATATTGCATGATTTAATTTGTCATGCAGCAAAAATTAAGCACATCTGTCTTATAAAAACGTGATTTTCCTTCATTAATTTTTGTATATTTGGAACGAATTCTAAGACTACTTCTTTTCATTTTTCATTTATTTTGCGTTCATGTATATGTATAATTTCAATTATGATTTCCTTATAAACCTTATTACTTCAAATATATTGCTCAAAGATGCATCAAAGTTTAATTAAGTTAATTTCTACTATAAGAAGTGTAAATCTGACGCAAAAATATACCCTTTAATAATAAAATTTATGAGTGCAATTCCTTTTCATTTAACAAAAGAAACCTTTATTAAACTTGAAATTAATTATAATTTAAAGTTACTTATTTAATTATTTTTAAATTAAATTTCAAATCATACAATATTTTTTTATGTATGCCAAAGGTTGAGAATAAAGGGTGTCGTTCGAAATTCGTAAATAAGTAAGTATTGGTGAAGTATAATGGCGTAAGAGCCAAATATACCTATTCTGCACCAAACAAAGTGTAACTGTGATCTGGATGCTTGAAAAAAATTGAAAAAAGATAAAACTTTATAGAGATAAGAAGGAGGTTCGAAAATACAGAAGGAGTGCTAGGGTATCGCGGGGGTGCGTCACCCGCGTTTACCAAAAACAGTAAACCGAATGTTAAGAGAAAAAGATCATAAGGATGCCTTAGGTGAGTAATGTCCCTACCAAATGAAGGTAAGTTCCTGAGGGGTAGAGGGGTCGTAAAACTAAAAAGCTTAAGTACCACTTATCTATATTATCTCTCTTATGACCTTGGTGGTTCTCTGTTTCCACCTTTCTCATCAACTATTGGAAATTTGCTGTGAAAATAAATTCAACGAGCGGCTAAGGAGCTTCTAAGATCGAGAGTACAGACTCATCTTAAGGCTTAGGAATCCGTATAGATAATCACTGTCTTTCTGGGAAAAGATTATTTCGTCGAGAGCAGTAAGGGCACAAATGACGCAAGTAGTTAAACCTGCGAATTGTTCGAATTAATATATTGTAAAATTTTATGGTTTTCTACAAGACGAAAGCGTTTTCTGCCATATACTTTCCACGAGTGAAATAGGAGATTTATTGAGAAGAGATTTATTAGCGAACACAGAGATGTAAGCAATAAACGTGTGGGATTTGCAAGGGATTTATGCAGTCACTGCAACACTCGCATTCGAAACGAGAAAATTCCGTAACAAGAAAGGGGACTTTTTATCTGTCCGTCCTCTTCCCCCCCTCCTTCATGCAATCGAAACATAACCGTAAATAGCGCAATTGCAGAACAAACAAAAAGATTTTTATCGTTCTCTGACTTCTATTTAAGTGGAATTGAGCACTGACACGAGGCAACACTCCACCAAACGCCAAACGATGCGGAAATGAGTTCTCATTTTCGAACGATCCCCCCTCCTTTTGCTATATAAAGACATTTCTCTCCTAAGTACTGTCACCAGGAGTGTTGTTTCGCACGGGAGGGTGGAAAAACGACTCCATTTGGCAAAGTGGCACCTGTCACGGCCACTTTCGAACGTGATGGATGGAAGGGGGTGGAGCTGCCTCTTTTGCATATCGTCTGCAGGGGGTGGAATGCAAAGTGATGTCATCGATTTTCGACATTTTTGCTGAGCATATAGAAGTGAATGATGATTTATGTTGCCGAGAAGAGGTTAGCTAACTTACTATACACACACGTGTATATATATATATATATATATATATATATATATATATAGTAAAAAGTCACATAAACAAAATATAATAAAGAAATAAAAATTATTTATAAACTATTAAGTAAATATAACCATAATAAAAGGCTGTAAGAGTTATTAGTGTGAACACAATGAAAAACCAAGAAATGTACTGAAAATTATATGCTTAAAATAATTTTAGAAAAACTACGTAAATATAAAATTATAAATTGAAAGAAAATACAGAAGCAAATACAAAAGAAAATGGAAAATAATGGAAAAGTAACAAAATGAAAAAGAATGAATATATAAAGTATATTAATGCTGTCACAAGCTTCAGGCTGTATATGATTGGTTATTCCAGAATCAATAGCCAAACTGAACCACTCCAAGTTTACTTTATACAAACAGGTGATAACAAAAATGAACGAAGAAACGAAAAAATAGAGATTTAGTACCAAAACTATGTATTAATAATTATAACAGCATTTGAAAAGAAAAAACACAATTATTTTATATAAACTAAAACCTGTTATCCGCTTTATTAATTAAATGGTGAGCAGGATAGTTGAACGTTGAAAAGACCTAATTTACTTTATTCATTTATTTCCATTCGTTCCATCCCTTCGTTTCTTTCTTATTTTTTTACTTATGCTTTTCCATTTTTTTTTTTTTTTTTTTGTCAGTTTACTTTATTTTCTTTCAATTTATTATATTTTTACATCGATGTGCTTTTCTCTAAAATTATTTCTCGTATACATTTTCTCATCTGTGTTTCATATTTTACTTTTATAATTTAAAGGCATTTCTTTACTTTGTAGTATTTTTACACTAATAAAAAAATTTCCTCTTATTTATGACATATTTACTTAATAGTTTCACCTCTTTATTGTTCTTCATATTGTGTTTATTTTGCTTTTTAAAAAGTATACTTTCATATAATATAAAAGTTGAATTTGCGCTTTTATTGTGTGATACTTGATACCATGCCCCCCCATATATATATAACATAAAAATCTTACTACTTCTTTTATTCTTTAACTTTATACTGTTATACAACTCATCACTGAATGTTATCACTTTTCACTTATAGCTTAGTCTCACTATCAGTATCTTGATCGTTTCCTACCAACTTTCATTCTTTACTTTTTTTAAAATCTTTTTAACTAAGAATCTTGTTAATTACTTTTCTTACTTAAGCATACTTAGCTAGTAACATAGTTTACTTTCACTCATCTTTAAACTTCATATGAGATGAGGCATATTTTTGTTGTTGATAACAACCGTTACCTTTGTGATCAGTGCAGATAACTTTTAGCACTCAATCGCCCCTCGATCCATTACACTTGAGAGTCATCTCGCTTACATTCATCTGTCCAATCCGCTCGGAGTCTCGTTCTGATCTGATCTGAGGGGAATGTGTAAGTGACATTTTACACATAAATTAGCGTATACAAATAGAAATATAAAATATCAATATTCACTCACAAATCCGTTTACAGCATTAATTATCGTACTTCAATATGTCAACTCATATTTTGAAACATTATGATCATATACATATAAAAATATCAAGATCAAATTCATATTATTTAAATCATTAACTATCCTACTTCAAAATGTTAAACCTATATCTTTCAAACATCAACTGCCGTATTAAAATAAATAATTGTAAAACCCAAATCTTATTGATTTCACATTCAAAACATTGAACATTAAATTCTCTCTCTCTTTCCCTTCTTTCATTTTTACTCACTTAAAATATTAATTATCATCTTCATAGGAAAAAAATTAAACATAACACAATCAATAAAACACAATTCTAAGAATCCTTACAAAAATAAATCATTAAAAAATTACATTCCTAAATCTTTACAATCTTAAATTCTTACAAAAATAAATCATTTTCTGCTTCAAATAATATAATAAAAACAAAACATTCGTTGAGCATATTACTTCGAAATATCAATTATTGGACTCTTTATAACAGATCACATAAACATAAGAACATGCTTAAGATTTTAACGTTTAATCCATGAAACACTTCTTTAAAATAATCACATTCAATAATTTTAAATATTTAAAGAAATAAACTATTTTCGGTTCCAAATAATAAAATCAAAATAAAATATTGTGTTGACTGACTTAAAATTACTTTCCCCCTCTCATCTGAAATACAATTAATAAAATATCCTTTAAAATAATCAAATTTAAAAAAAAGATTCCTTAAATTCTCAGTCTTTAAAGATATTTAAATCTTCCATCCGAAAAAAATGGTTCATTAATTCTTAACAATTATTCAATACAGATAAAGACTTCTAAATTAATGCAAGACTAATAAAAATGAATTAATTTTCAAATTGAATTACGCAAAATAATAAAGATACAGTTCTAAAAATTTAGAGTCTCTTTTTTCCCCCCTTTCAAGTTTAAACAGCCTCTAGTCAAATAGCAATAATAATAATAACAGGAAATAAAAAAAATAAAATAAAAAAATATATAAATAAATATAAATGAAAATATAAATAAATTAATAAAATGAAAAATATAAATTAATTAATAAAATAAAAATATAAATAAATAAATAAAATAAAACAAGAATTATCTTACCAATTTGTTGCTATTCTCCTCTGGGTCATAAACTAGGCACGTGTTTGTCGTCGGCTGTCCAAGGGGTAATTCCTTTCTTTTACTTTGTAGGGGAACAATTTTTGAAGTGAGGGGGATATTCGATCTTGATAATTGCCTTTTGTTACTATGACCACGTAGGGTCGCAAAACACTCTTTTCACAAACAGTCCTTTCCTTTCACACGTGTTAATTCCTTTTGTAACTCCATATTGTGACCGCGTCGTAGGTTGTTCATTATTATGGGGAAAAGTTATTTCCCCCTCTGACTTGTCCATCTTTCCATCTTCGATGGCTGCCCAAAGGTGTCCCGATCTCTTGTTAATAAAAGGACACTTTATCCTTGGATGAAGTCCCGTTTCACCACCGGGGTCAAACGAGGCTCGTTTCATGATAACCTTTTTGCGAGATTGGGGAATTCTGCAATATCCTTTCTTTCTGCCCCTTCTCCTCCCTTCGGATAAAACCCCTAGTTTTGCTGAGCTGTATATTTTTTCTTTCTTTTGAAAACGATCTGACCTCTCTGATGCGCTTGACGGCGCTTCTTTTCTCGCGGTAGAATTGTTTTCTTCGCTTTAAAATGTATCTTTTTTTTCGGGGTGGAAACCTTCTATTTTCTCTTTTTGTCCACTTAATCATTTGTCATAAAACGTTCCCATTTCCCAACTGTTTTGGATTGGGTCCGGGTTAATTTTGAAGAATCTTTTAAACTTAGCTATTAACTTAGCTTACTTTCATTCATCCTTAAACTTCATATGAGATCAGACACACTTTTGTTAATAATACCAACAGTTCCTGTTGCGTTACCTTGGTGATAAATGCACATTACCTTTATCCCTCCCTTCTGATTTACAACACTTTAAGTATTATCTGTCTGTTCTGCTCGGAATCTCGTTCTGATCTGATCTGATCTGAGGGGATTGTGTAAGTAACATCTCTCACTCTCTTTTACAAAACGCCCTTTACAGACGGGTTCTAAGCAAGGAAATTTATATATATATATATAATATTAATAATAAAAGGAAGGCTATATGTGTATCCATGGTATAGAGCAAAAATTACATAACACAACAGCATGAAGTTTGTTGAGAATCTATGCTTACATATAGCGTGTACTTCGGGGCCTTTTTTTAAAAAATTCGTTTTTGATTCTTTTAATTCATGTTGCTATTGAGGCTGATTTTATCTTCTCTACGCAAGAGTATTACGTATTTAACGTCTCAGGACGTCACGAACTCCGTTCCATTTCTCTATTTATCTACTTGTAGTTGTTTCGATTGACTGAGTGATTTCTCTATTAACTCGTTTTCGAAACAAAGCGATAGCTAATGACATCAAACATCACAATTTTGATGCTGGCAAGGATGACACATGAACGTGGTCACATTGCTCTCCGAGCTCCCACACCATACCAACGTGATAACTTGGAGCCTTAATATATAAAACGGTCATCAGAACAGCCGCACGGAAGGTATTTAGTGGCATCAGGGCTCGAACCTACGACTCGATGGAAATAATGAAGATAGCGAGTTCTCGACCATGACCACTAGACTACCGTAGCCAAATATCATTTTTTAGATATCGTTATTTGTACACAGGTGTACGTTCTTTGTTGTAGGATTACGAGTCAGTTTTGAAGGAATAATTTAAAGGTACCAGGACATGCGAGGGAAAATAAAATGCCGAATTTTAGACTCTTTCTTTTTATGACATTTACGTTTTAAAAATTGTTTGCAGAGCTTAGCATTTTCGTGTACCTAATAACGATATTTTAATCACTTTATAGAACTATAAAAGTACTTTTTTTGGTGAAAAAGTTTCTATTTCCCTTTTTGTTGAATTTGGACATGTTTTGAGACACATATTTGCATTTAGATACCATTTTTAAAAAATAATATTCCAGAAATCTACAAAATATTATACCCCTCACCAGTACTCAAAATATCATGAACCAACTTTTTAATGATATTATTCTTTCAAAGTTCTATAATATTTTTTGTTGAAAAAATTATAGAACTTTGTAATTTGAAAATTGTAATTTTTTTTTTGCTTAAAATTTAGGTATTACTTGTTGAAAAAATATTTTAAATTCATTATATGCATAAGGGCTCTTTAAGAAAGATAAAAAATTCGGAACCTTATTGTATAATAGTTTACTTTAAAATGGTACCTAAAAGCAAATTTATCTCACAAATCCTGTCCATATTCAACTAAGATAGAAAAACACTTTTTGACAGAATATTACTTTTATAGTTTTATAGAATGAATAATATATCATTATTAATTACATAACAAAATCTAAGCCTTACTAATAGTTTGAGAAGATATATATATCACAAAAACAATGAGTATTAGATGTAATAATCCACAATTACTCTCATGACCTGGTACCTTTAATAATGTTATGAGATTGAATTTCTAATTATAACTAGCGATACAATCAACAAATTGCTCCAAATTATTGGAACCGTGTTTATATTACTGTTGGTCCTGTTTAAAGTATCTATACATATATATTCCTAAGATTCCAAAATTTGATGCTCGCTAAATACTCTACTTATACTTTCTTCTTATTCAAAAACCGACACCGTCCAGTTCAGTCCTCAGGATATCGGTTTACTAATGCTTTTGACCTGGTTCTTGGTTTTCATTCAACGCCATATTTTTCATCCACTTTGCATGCATTTTTTTTTTCACTAATATCGGATTAAAAACTTTTCTTTTTAAATTTCTTTTCTTCAAATTACTTTGTTTTGCTTAAAAATTCCTTTGGAATTTTACTATTTTTTTCTAAGTTAAGAATTGATACATTACAAATTTACGATTCCTGTACCATCTGAAAGATTCGAATTAGTTTAAGAAGGCTACACTCATTTCGATAGTGTAAATTAATTAGCTAGTTTTGGGTTAAATTTAGAAAATAGAGCTGAAAGCATTTTTAAGAATTTTGAAAATCATTCTATACAAAAATCTTTCGTTCAAAATAATATGATTTTAACGAGGTACAAAGAAAGAATATTTGCTCCTCTTTTAGAAAGATAAAGAAGAAATTATGTTCATTAGTGGATTTTATTCAAATTTTATTTGCTCAACAGTTATTGAGCTTAAATTTCCCCCTGACGTCACGGTCTACACTTCTAACAGTTTATTAAACTCCAATGATTTTTTCCCAATTCCCAATGATTCTAATTTCCTTTATTTGATCATTAGTTTGTTCCAATTAAAATTTTATTCTAAAATACTTAAAAAAAAATTTTTGTGATTTTTTATTTTAAATACTTTTCTTGCGAAAAACGAAAACCTTCCGCGTGCCAAACAGTAGATATTCGAATTCTATTATTAGATTTTTTGACTATTTATATGCTGCATTTGAAATGCACTTATGTTTATTTTAACCATCAAATTTTGTCTAGGGTCTTTCTTTTGTTTTCTTTATTAAATTCTTTTCATAATAAAATTTATATTTCATGCTTTGAGTTTGTAAATTTATTCGAATAAAAATCATCTATCTGTATTTTATATCCTTTATTTAACTAGTTATCACATTCATTAGTTAAATTTACTTAATCAATAAATTATTTAGTTTTTATTTGTTTAATTATCCTCGGTATGATTTGTTGTATGGTTACAAATAATCCAGAGGTGGAGTAAAGACAAACATTTTTAATTTACCTAACCATTTACAAGATTAATTTTGACATGGTGATTGCATGCATTTTCAATGTAACATTTAGATTGTAATTCTTCTAAACTGCGGTGCACTCATATAAATCAAAGACAGACACAAAAACACCGATTCTTGTGGTGTAAGTATGCGAATGTAAATAGAATGTTGCGCGTCAGTACGCAAGTGTACGGAAAAGTACAGTTACAATGAAAGTAAAGAGAGGGAAACAAATAGATCATTCTTCTTTATTATTTGATTCAGTACACACACACACGCACACGTTTGTGTATATAAGTATTTTGCCATTATTTTCATCTATTACTGAGCTTAACATTTATGAGTTTTATAATAAGTATTGTTGAATTTTAATTTCTATGTTATGTAGCTAATTGTAATTCTTCATACTTAGTTACAGCTTCGTTAAAAAATATATCACACACATTTGATTGTTATATATATATATATATAAATCGAGGTGTGGATTTTAAATATCGAGACTGACGCTGTCACAGAGATACACATGTTCGAAACGTTAGCAACGGACAGCTGTTTAGAGTGAAATCTTCTCTTTCTAGTACAGTGCCTCTCCCTTCAAAGAAAGAAAATCTGTAAACCTGTAGTCTTTATTCGCATTAGAGTTATTTTTTTTCCACCGGAAAAATGATAAGTGAGCAACGAATTGTTGTGAAATTTCACTTGAAACTTGAAAACCCTTCTATTGAAACTTATAATTTATTGAAAGTGTATGAAAATGAATGTTTATGGTGTATACGTGTTTTTGAGTGGTTTGATCGTTTTGAAGATGGCCGAGAAGACATTGAAGATGATTCACACCCACCGGTTGTCCTTCCCCATCAAAAATGGATGACAATATAAAAAAATCGGTAATCTGGTTCGATCTGATTGTCAGTTAAGTATTCGTACGATTGGTGAGACTGAAAGAATTGACAAAGAATTCATGTAGCAAATTTTTACTACCTTTTAATGCATCAGCTCATTCCACATTGTCTCTCAAAAGGTTTCTAGCCAAGCACCCCAGTGTTAGACTATCCGCCTTATTCGCCGGATTTTGAACCATGCGACTTCTGTCTGTTTCTTAAGACGAAATCTGTATTAAAAGGAACAAGATTTGAGTCGTTGAAGATGTGAAAGAGAAAGTGGCAAGTGCCCTGAAGTAGCTGACAGAAGAAGACCGCCAGCTCTGTTTCGAACAAAGGAAGTTATCATAGAGCGTTATAGGGATAGAGAAGGGTTGTATATTGAAGGTGATAATAAGTAAATATATATGAAATCGAAATGTTCGTCGATATATATGAAATGATATATTTTAGTGTTCCAATCTCATTATTTAATAACCACTCCTTTTCCATATGTATATATATGGGAAAATGATGTGAGTATAATAAATTTAAATTTTATTTTCTTGAATGTTTGATTTCAAACTCTTTAATGACACTCTTGACTTCAAGAACATTCTGTAATATTCATGAATTGTCATTTATGTACATCACAATTGTCAATATTCATATTATTAATCTTTCTTGACAATGAACGATAGAATTTTTAAAATGATTCTATCGATCTTTTATTCTTCTTTTCGAATGATTCTATCGATTCTTTTATTATTATTTTCAGTTTTGACAAAGAGACTTTTTGGTGTTACAATGATAAGTGAATGTGTCCAAATTACAAATAACACGCAGAAACAGAATTAGACGTGATTTCCAAATAAATATTTTTAAATAAATATTAAAACTTTTCTAAAAAGGATGAAGTAAAATTTGTTCAAAACAGAAAAAACTGAAGAAGTCTGTTATTCTACAAATCCACTTGCTCGTCTCATTTCGCTTTTAAGTGAATTTTTTGAAGTTAAGCTAAAAATAATTATAACTTCTTTGATTATTTTGAAATTCAATATTATTTCAAAATAGATACATAAAACTTTAATGAGGATAATTGCTTCTTCAGAAATCACAAATTTGTTAGAATATGAATTTCAATTTTAAAATGAGAGAAAATTTTCTAAACGCTGAATCTGCTCGGTTAGTATTGGAGAAATAGACCCGAGACAACCTCTGGGTATAAGGTTTATTTCTCCTATATCTTCCATCAATTCTATTTTTCTTATATTTCTCGTTTGTCTCTGTGAATATAGGATGTTTCAAGTTGACAAAATTTTAGGGGGGGGGGTAAGATACTCCTAGGCCACTTAGAATTACATTGCCTAGTCGGAAATGCGTTCTAAATGAGGTAGATGGATTTGCATGTAAACAGGAGTTCCGAGAATTCGCGTAAGGAGATTTCATTTCACACTTGGACGCAGCGATAGTTAGATGACTCATTACACAAATGCGGAGCTAGCCGATATGTATCCGACACACGGAGCGCAGAGTGCGATGGAGATGCCACTCATTACTTATACTCGAAAGGATTCCCAACGAGGAGCACTTAAAGCCGTATACATTTTACCCGCTGATACCAGAAAATATCGGAGAGAGGTTCTTTCCAGAGAATTGTCATGAACAAAGCGTGCGGGGCTCGGGCATTGAGTAGATTTTACTAAGTTTTGGCACAAGACACACCCAACTCGATTTCGCACATCATGTTGGTATTTTCATGCAGCTTCTGGAGGATTCTGCTTGAAAATGACTTGTAGCCGTATCCTTTGAACTAGTACATAGTTGTTCTTTATTACTGTTATTTTTGTTTTAGTAGATAAGTTGATAAGAATCACTTTCACTGAAGTAGTTTCTTTTCGTTTCTTGAGTTTTTGTATACCATACCGCATGCACTTGTCATTTCCAATTAATCATTGATATGTGATTCGGAGTCGTCTGGGTATGCCCTGTCCATCCTAGAAGCTTTTGAACCTGGTGCTGAGATATCCCATTTAACCACCGAATCTTCCTCCCTTAAAGAAATGTTTTCTGCTTTTTTTTCCTTTCGTAGTTCTAAATCAGGGACTTTTAAACTTCTTTCTGGATGTACCTCTCGGTGGTAAATTAAATCCAGCGGATACCTTTACCACATGAGAAAGCTTTATTAAAACTAAATTTTCAATTTAAAATTTTTTTCGCGCCCACAAAATTAAAATTTATTTTAATTAAAAGTAATTAAAAATTTCAAAATTAATTTCGTTTCGAAATTGTTGTTCATTAAAAGTTCATAGGATAACCGTATTGTTTTAAAAATTACACATATTACAATAGAACTTCGTTATATCTGATTTATTGGGATCAGAGCAGGACCGGGATGTCGAAATTAAGAATTAACCGGAGATTAGGAAAAAATGAAAAAATGATAGAGAATAAAACAAAGTATTAATAGAAAACCATTTTTGTATTGAAAAATTTGAATATAAACCTCAATGAGAAGAAAAGACATCTATTTTTTCTGAGTAATCGAAGTGCGTTTTAAGTTGTTTTGTTACAGTTTTCATTTAGATAGTGTAATATCGTATTTCAATTGTCACTGGTAATAAGAGGTGTACTTAAGATTTTGTTAATTTTGAGCAAAATATTTGTAATGTCTCCTTCCCTTTCTTTCCTTTCATACTTTCATAGGTAAGATAGATTTGAAGAAGATTTTAAAGTAGAAGATTTTAGTAAATAAAATAATTTATAAAAGTACTTGTGGATGAAACAAATAAATCTTCTTACAAATTTTTTTAAATAATCTTCTTGCAGACCACTCTGGTTACTTAGACTTCTTAAAAAGGTCGAACTTTAAGAAAGAAAGGGAAAGGACTCTTTTGGTATGCCGGGATATGCTAATTGTAATTCGATTGGGATCTACCTTTCTTGGACCCTTTATTTCGGGCTTCTCATTTTTTGCCTCTTTGTCAAAGAAGATGGTTTCAGGATAATCGGAAATAGTTTTGCTTATCGAATATTCCTCGCTTTATTGATTATGTAATTACATCTCCTATGAAGAAAGGGACTTCAGTCTGTTGGAAGAATATGATCGACAAGTAATTGATAATAGAGTACCGACTTAATTTTGTTGAATGATATTTTTTTTGGTAACTGAATTACAAACACAAATTGTAAAACATATCAATACATTTTTTTTTCTCCAAAGCCTGTTCATCTTCTGAAAATAAGAGAAAGTGCAGCAAGGCCTCGTTTAAAATTTCTAGACTGTAGTGCGCTAAATAAAACGGATTTCAACAAGGTCATTTTGACGCATAATGGGGACACATGCGACCCAAAGTAAAAACGTTTTACTTTAATTTCATGTTACTCTTTTATTAATATGCATAATATTAGAACACATAACTATATACACAAAAATTTAAAATTCCTTTTTGTAAAGAAGGTCACGACTTCTTAAAATTATTGATTTTTTTCTTACGATTTTCACCAAAGAACTGTTGAAATTATAGAAAAATAAAATGAAAGAAATTACAGCTTGCTTGACTGAAATGTTTACATTTGTAATGTAAAAAAATAAGCAAATAAGGAAGTAGAAAAGCAGTTTAAATTTATGTATAAAAAGGAAGAAATGAGTAATTGTCGATGAATTCCAGTATTGCAGTCTGAGCAAATGAGTAGAGAGAACGACTTTGAGTTTAGAGGTAAGCTCTCTTCGGTCAGCATTTTCTTTCGGAAGGGTGTTTACAAACTGTTGCAGTTATTTTCATCTTTGTAGTTTTCTTTTGGTTGGTCATATAAGTAGTTTTATCAATGCAGCTCAAATATACAGGAAAGGTCACACGTATCTCTAATATACAAATGGCGGATATGAGGAGCATTATTAACGCCTCGAAACTCAGACTATCACTGAAAGTAGATCAAAGTGAGCGGTTAGAGTAACCAAGCTCAGGTACTCATAGCTTCTTCTCACATAGAGATATTAAACTGAAATAAGAAAGAATGTATCTCTCACGTACACTAACCTACTGGAAGGTTAGTGGCTATGTATTATTTCGGTGAAATATGTTTTCGCCACTTTTGGGGGATTATTTTTCACCCCATATCTGACAGTCTTTATCTTGAGTGACGGCAAGGATCGATAGTCTCAATACGACAGTGTGGAGAAAATTCATCCAATCTTTGTTGACGTCTTTAACAAATTTATCCACGTTTTAGGTTTGTTATTAAGGCGTAAACTTCTCATCGTCGTTGTTAAAGAGAGCCGCCGCGTAATGATTACAATCGTATCCATTTCAAGTGTTATTTTCATTTACACAATGGACCAACTGATGGAGACGTTTTAAATACACAAAGAAAAGACAAAACAACACGTTAATACTAAATGAACCAGGGCATCAAAGTGCGAAACGACCAAAGATTATCACTGTATAAATTTGAATGGGCAGTGTTCATGCGTAAATAAACTGGTTTTGTTGATAGTAACTTCAATTTCCAGGGTACCCCTTTCTGCCCAAAAATAAAGAAGGCTTGCAGTTTCTTATGAGACAGTGTCTGGCAATTTGGCAGATAAGTAAGATATCTTATTTTCATTTTTCCAAATTTCTTAATATAAAACCATATATTCAATGTGCGATAGTTCGAGAGAGTTTTATCTTGGTATGTAATCGAAAAAAAGGAGGTACCCTTAATAACTTTTGTAATTTCCATCGCATCTGGATCAAATTGGTATCAATATTCATGGCTGAGAGGTAATATGATTCTGGAGCGAATAATGGATTAATTGATAAGTTTAATTAACGTAAGTAATAAGCTTTCAAAACATAATTTATCACGTAGGCGTTTTCGTGGTTTCTCCTTCAGCTAACACTTTAAACTTTAAAGGAATTTATTCGAATTGAGATGCCCCAATGGATGAAAATGAAAAGGAATGATAAATTGCATTTATAGAAAGAATTTAATACAGAAATTAGCTGAATGGTGGTAGAGATAGTAAGCTAAAGGTTCATTGTGAGACATGTGTATCTGTATCTGAGGAGATTAAAAAACAAAATCCCAGTAATATATACGTCAAAGTATATCCGATACTTGATTGAAAAGAAATGCCTCACATGGTTTTAACATTTTTGTTACCCGATTGTCACAATTCTTGTTGTACCTAAACGTTGCATGTATCTTCTATGAAATGCATTATCAACTTTTGGATACAATCGCCATCCATCTCCACATGCTAAAGCTGCTGAGTGAATAGTCATGTAAACTCTTCCGAGAAGAATTCTTGTGATTATCGCCAACACCAAGCTTAAATGATAGCTTTCATTTCGTCTTCCGGACAAAAGTGATGTTTCTTATTATGCTCTTTCAACTTTGGGAAGATATAAAAGTAGCAATGTGAAAGGTCGATTGCAATGACGCCTCGGTGCTTCGACCTCATTTCAGCATTGGTGGCCTTCTTCAATTCTCAAGATACTAACAAACCTGGGAACAAAGTCACAGTAAATGCATCACATACAGGACACGTGTAGCCTTCAGATATATACCGAATTTTGGAAATCGGGTGCAAAATAAACTTGATTAATTGATTGTTTATTTACGTAGATAAGACACGAGGACTATTAGAGACGGGTCTCCTAATTTGGAATCATGGTCAAGTGAGGAAGATGATACCTGAGCTGGCATCTTCTTCACCAAATCTCTACACCACTCCAATGAGAGGGCTTGGAACCTCGACAGATTAAACACGCATCAGCTCCTCTAAACGGTGGTTTTTTGTGGCAAAAGTACTCAAACCTGAGAATAGATCGGCAGAACGCTGGCCACGTAAAAAAATTAAAAAGTTACAGTCATGATGGCATTTCTTTTCAATAAAGCAGCATAATATAAATAAGGAAAAACTAAGAAATTAATAAACATTCAAAATTAATAGACGCATGTTAAACCTTCAGCTCTTTGTTTTATTTACGTTACATTCTTTACATATTTTTGGTTTTTCTAAGATAAAATCTGAGATGTAGTACAGTATATCATAGACATAATGGCCCAAATCGTCACCACTTCCACAAAATAGATCGAAATATTTTTAATTTGAAATCAGTTTATGTATGATAAACGATTGGTTACGAAATTATATCTTGTTTATTTGTAACAATAACTGAATGTTAACACCGAGTAAATACCACATCCTCTCTATTGGTGATTGCCCATTTCCCGGCATTTTCTTTTATCGGTAATTCGGTAGTATTTTCAAACAAAAACGTTACACTGTTAAACTTCTGGGAGTTCTTAAAACTTTCAATATATATTGAAAATTAGTAACAGTAAGACATTTTATTTGATTCTTGAATACTGTGACGAAAGTGCTTGAAAATAAATTGTGACCAGAGCATAAATAAAACTCAATAATGTTATAACAAATTATTAGAAATACTTATGAATTTGTAATTTTTCACGGTGAAAGTAAATAAAAAATTATAATTAAATACGGATGATCTATTTATTAGCGTATTTTAAAAATAAGCCTGCAGAAAATATAACTTATCAATGTGTAGGTCGTCTTATTGTGATTTAATTTTTGCACAAATTACTAATGTCGTAGAAAAGTTATTTCAATTTTTATGGTTAATAATTATATGCGAAGGAATCAAACACTGTTTGAATGCATTTCTTCCCTTATATTTTCCCGTTGAAAATACTGTAGTACCTCTTGTAATTGACACCTCAAATCTATTTAAGAGCCAATTCTATCTGTCCCGATCCCTTTGAATAGCTTATGTATTCATTTCTTTGTAAAGGGACGCATCTTTATAAGGGACAAAAATGTCAGCTCCGGGGTAGATGTCCGTCATTGATATGTACAACTGAACTTCAGTTCTGCTTAACACTTTTATTAATACTTTATTTGTTTATTAATAATTTTATTTATATTTTTTCCAATGTTATATTTCTCTTTTTGTTCCGATGATCCTTTAAGTTTCTTTTTCATGGATAAGGGAATTGCAGTTTTCGGAGGAAAACTGTGTTATAGTATGTGCATAAATAAAAGAATTGCCGGTAAAAACAAATCAAACAGGTTTAGAGGTATAGCAGTTCTAAACCTCTGACTAATATGTTTCAACTGGCATAAATGCTTGACTCATCGAATCAAGAGACTCACCTCCAAAATGACGGTTTCAACCCCTCGGAATGCGAGGAACTTCATTAGGACCGAACAGATGAAGTTCGAGAAATTCTTCGATTCGGAATTCCTACTTCGATTCCACAAGGACACATTCCTGCAACTACAGTCCTAATGAAAGGATATCCATCAAAAAAGGAAGCGAACATCGATCTTCTCTACACAGACACTAGTTGATAATTTTTTTTTTCTGTACTTGTTAATTCTTTCTTATTGATCGCACAAAAACGATCAGGAATGGAAGACTGAATTTTTGCATTCGACTTATGTGTTTCTTTGATTAAATAGATAATGGTAATAAATGACTTTTTTTTCACCACTACCATTGTAAGTTAAGTTGTGGATTCGTTTACAACAAAGTCAATTTTGAAGAACGTAGGAACCGCGGTAGCCAAATATAGTCACATGATCATGTGCGGGGTTATTTCAACCTTGTCGTGAGTTCAAGTCCTGATACTATTGTTACGGAAAATCGGGATTTAATCCTCTTCCCAGCCGATGAGACATTGCGACTAGAAGGATGGTTTACAGGTAATGAGTGAATACGCTGGACAGTGACACGTTATTCGGGTAAACAGGTAGTGGTAACCGTTGTGACACAAATGCGGTCGGTAATTTGTCCGAGACAAATCTAGTAGTGTCTAAAAGAATTATCGAAAGAATGTATATATATATATATATATATATATATATATATATATATATCTGTGTATGTATACAAGATTTAGGATTATTGTTTGCTTGTATATATATATATATATATATCTGTGTGTGTATGCAAGATTTAGGATTATTGTTTACTTGTATTTATATATGTGAGTTAATTGTTTCCTGTTTAAAGAGGAAATTTATTGTATCTCCTGAGTCGGGTTAGAATAAAATTTAGATTTATATTCTGAAAGAGCCTGTTTGTGGATTGTGCAGATCTTTTCTGCATTTGAAAGCCATTCAACAACGTAACACTGTTAAAAAATTCTCATGCAGATGGGTTGATGTGCTAGTAAAATTTTTCGTAGCTCCAAATCCTCACGTAAATAACTTTTTGGTAAAAAAATTTGGAGTGTGATGAGTCAATTCGTGTGTTGGTCCTCGGCACTTGTTCGCAATTTAAAATACAAAGGCCCGTCGTCAATTACTCGTTTTGTTTCCAAGAATGATTTAAAAAAACAATCAATGGATTGAATGCCCTTTTTCTTTCGAACTCGGAAACATTTTTTGGAATTTGTAAAACGAAAAAGGGATAACGCTTTTAAATTCTGCTTATTTTGACAAAAAATTGATTTGAGTGGAAAAATTGCTTCCAGTGTCTTTAATTTTTTTTCTCACTATCTCAGTGTTTAGGAGTCCTAAATGCCGAAATTAGAGTAATTACGTCACTCTTAATTGGATGCCTTTGTATTCGAGAAATAGCCCTTGAGTTGCTTCTAGTGCTACGTTAATAAAAAATAACTAACCAATTATACTCGATAATCTCTGGAATTGTGTAAATTTGATTTTAAATATATTTATGCTAAATGAAAATGAGAACTCATTAAATTTTAAAATTTACGACATCTACGATATAAATAAGTGCTTTAAGTAATTTAATAAACTATGGAACAAATATTATTTTTAATTTAATGACTCAAAGTCCTCATATTGGCATGGTGGGGACATTAGGAGGTAGGGAGCCAGCTCAAATGTTGTCCACGTCTCTTGGCCGTGGTTAAAAATGACGACGTCTGTTGTCAATAATGACTCGTGTTGCTTCTAAGTGCGATGTTAATAAAAACCAAATGAAATAAAAATAGAGGATAGAAGGATACATTACTCCTGATTTCATCCTCTTGTACGGAAGGAAATTAAAATGAAGTGTCTATGTTTGTTTCTTTTAAATTGTTTTAACAAAACGCCCTTTACTATACTGTTTTCTTTAGTTGGACGGAAGCCAGAATTGTGTTTTCTGAAAGGCAACCTATGGTATTGCCAGTAAACTGAGTTAAATCAGATCGCGCGTTTCTGGTCATTGTATTTACTTTAGTGTTCGAGTCTTTTAAACACTGTTAAACCTTCAAGGAAAATCTCGGAATTCCTCGGTTTTTTTACAGAGAAACTCGTAAGCAGATACCAGTAAATGAATCTCCTCATACAAAGGAAGAAGATTTAATATTAAAAATCATGAAATTTAAATATTTACATCAGCTACCATGAGAGTGGCCTGTATCAAAATTTCTTGGGATCTCCTTTTTGGAAAATAAATAAATACACTCGCATTAATAAAATACATTTGAAAGGGGCAAAACGTAATACATTTGATTATGAGACATAGAGATGTATATTAAAAAACTTTATAATGTATAAGAAAATATTAGTTTTTAAATATGAGCTTTTCTTGTTTTTTATTTTTCGGTAAACGTATTTATTATAACATCTGTAACTGAACGCGATTTTAGTTTCTGTTCCTTACTGACAATAATAAGTCCGAAAGCAGTTCTTGTTTCACACAAGTTCTAATATAATTTGTAATAAGTTTTAGCTTAGAAAAGCTTCTTTTAGCCACTGCAGTTTTAATCGGAAGGGTAAAAAGTAGAAAGCACGCTGTTATAACATCCCGAAAACTGGATGCGAGCCTAATGAAATTTGTCAACAATAATTCTGCTATCTCTTTGATGCAATGAATTCTCTGAAATTCAGATTTCAAAAGAATTAATTTTTGCTAGGTATCCAATGTTACGTCATTATCATATATACTAGCCAGTTTTTCGGTTTGGTTTTATTAACGTCGCATTAGATGTAACACGAGGGCTATTAGAGACGGACCTCGTAATTTTTAACTTCGGTCAAATGACCAATTTTGCGGCTTTCTCTTTTATTACTTCATTGAAAAAGATAAATATTCATTCCGGTTCCACCGGTTGCACTCAAGTCACGAAGGGACCGAAATCTTTGCTGAATTTGAGATGTTAATGTATCCTAAAAACAATAATACACATTGACTTTCAAATGCGATTTCAAATCTGAAATCCTCTCATCTTCTGATAACTCATCAAAACAGCGCTTAGTTTTCTTTCACCTTTCATTTTTGAAAACAGGTGTTACATCTCCACTCTTTTTCTAGATCTCTGGACTCTTTTAGGAAACCATTGAGAGAATTTTTATTTCTTATTTCAGCCAGTCTGCTCAGAAGATTATTTAGCAGAATACTTTTCTAATGGCCTAGAAAAAATGGTGCCAAACACTATAAAATAAGAGTTCTCTATCGTATTAATTATATTTTTACATTTATCCCGTTTTTATTTTTAGGTTGAAATTAAGTTTATTTGATATAAAGATTTCATTGTTACTGAATAATTTTTTCTAACAGCAAATAAAGTACCATTTTTTGAAGATCGTCTAATAGAGCATAGTTTTTAGGGTAATATTATACATTTCAGACGAGTCGTTATACAACATTACTTACGGTTTTATGCTGTTGCCAAAAAAGTAAACATTTTTTCTAAATGATTGGAAAATTGTGACACATCTGGAATGTGTTTCACACACACCGACATTTAAAATTATGTTTAAGAGTGCTGCACAATGAGCGTAACTGATATTTGGCTCATGCTCTTTTGTAAGGGCTTGTAGCCCTTCATATACTCCCAACGTTATATTTTACCATCGTAACCCTGTCCTCTACATATGGATAAATCAATTCCATACTTTTTGATTGTTCTTAAGATTTCAGTCTTAAGTCTTTGGGCAGCGCAATCTGTTACTGATATAAACCCCAAGAGAACTCGCATAATCTAATTCCATTTGCTACATTATAATTTTATGTTCGCAAGATAAATCGAAAAACTATAGAAAGTTTAAAATTTTTTGATAGAGCTTGTGTTGCATCCATAATAATCGCTAGAAACTGAACCTTTTAAATTTCTATTACAATATTTTCCTTAACTCTGATTCCAAGCAAATTAATAATCTCATTTTGAATAATAGGGCAATAAACAATTTATTTCATTATTTGACTTCAAAAGAAGTTCTTTTAAAACCAGATCATAATTATATAAAAAGTGTACAACTGACAACATTTCTGATGTTGGAATCATGGCTAAATGTAAATTTCACGTCCCTAAAATAATTATAAGTAAAGTACAATTTGGCGGTACAATACATTTCTTCAGATAGAAAATGTACCGTTAATTTCATTTTCCAAATAAATATCAACTCTATTTCCTTGAAACCAATTGTTAAAAGATAGAGCCAAATTAATATGATGGTGTGAGTTTTCACGGTCAGCAATTTTGAGTAAAATTACTTCTAACGCAAACATCAATGATCCAAGTGGAGCAATAAGATTTGCTTTGATCACTTGCCAACCACCAGTAGAAGTGGCAGTAGGGCTCGTTTAAAATAATAGAATATAACCACAACCTTAAGAGTTTTTATACCAATTCTATTTAAATATAAGTAATCCAAGTTTAAACACTTATGACTTAAAACATATTAAGATAATTTACACCGCTTATTCACACAAACAGAGAAAGGAACTTCTCCTGGCAGACACAACATTGGTTCTTGTTGTCACAAGCTACGGACTCAAGTGGTGTAGCTGCCACCCTTAGAAATCTTAGAGAACCAGCGGAACGGACTGGCGTGTGGAGAAATAGCGCTTTAGTGCTCATTCAGTTTAGACGGAATGAGATAGATCCACACACAGAATACCTAACAGTTACTTCGACAGAGCTTTGACGGAGAGTTTCATTATTCATCCCTTAGGGCCCTCTTGTGAATAAGACTATGGATAACATTTTGAGGTTTTTCACTTAAACATGATAAAACTTCAGCAGTTTGGGACCTCTTTATTATTGATTCCGCTTATACTGTAGTAGCTATGACCCTGAGATTTACATAAAAATTCCAACTACAAGAGAGTTACCTAACAAAAAAGTCTTATCCTTAACTTCAAATTGTTTTGGTGCGGAAGTTAGGAGTGTAGGTTGTCAAAGCTCAATTGTCGTCCTCTTCACTTGACAGTGGTTTTCATGATTAAAAGATTACAATCAACAGCTCTCGTGTTGTTTCTAGACTGATATAATTGAAACCAACCCATCATGGATTTACCTTCTTTAAGTGAGTATGACTATCATTACTCCGAGGTATTCTAGTGATATTTTCCTTTTCCGTGGGGGTTACTTTCTCCGCTTAACAAGGGCTTTTTTTTTCTTCTAGTCGCGTCATATAAAGCAAGAGATTATGTGAAAAACGGGAGGGAAAGGATCCTCATTTGCTCACTGGTCAATGGTACTCATCTAAAAGATATTTTTTCCCATGCCTAGTTCACAATTTTTTTTCTAGACAATGTATAACATCATAAAAATAATGAAATATGTTATATAAAACATTAAAAACTATATTCATTTAAAACTGTAAGGTGACTTTTGAGCCACCCTTTCTAAAGGATAGAATATATGTTAAACAGTTCTTTTTCGACTATATAATTCGTACTGAGTGACAAATTATACTCCGGAAAAATTTTCCTTTTATAATTCGTAATGAGAGAAAATGACTGCGTCCCACAATCTTAAATCTTTTGCTAGAACACAACAGCCAGTTGAACTAGGTGAACGAATTCTTTGCCCTGAACGCGTTCTCCCTTCGATTGAACGGAATGCTTAATCCCATTGGAGACGGTAGGCCGAGCGAGCAGGTTGCGGGGATTAATTCGAAATTAAATTTTAATCCGGATTAGGGAGTGAGTGAGTGGCTCTCCGTCAAAGAGGATTGCGTGGGTGTTGGAAGAGAAAAGAAGAGACACTTTGTTCCGATGCGAACAATGGTGTCGCTGCTGATGCGTTAGCTGTGTCTGTCGAGTTAGTTGCTTTTGCATGGATGGCTGCAATCAGTGGTACATTTAAGACAGTGATTCGCAGTGACAGGTACTTGAAAGTTCTCAGGGGATGCATGGTATAAGATCGAAAATTCAATTCGAGTTTGAAGACTTAAACCATTTGGGTTTTAAAATTGGATGAAGACTATCTGAAGTTCCTAACGCGAGGAAAAATTTCCATATTTTTGTCTCACCCTCGCAATGTTGATTTTGCATTGAATGAATTACATTTTTTCGTAAATTATTTCTGATTTAATGAATTACTTGTTAGTGACTGGAAATTTACCGGTAAATCGGTAAAATTTTCAAACAAAACTAGTATACCGGTAAATGATAGGGAATTCTTTATTTTCTAAATAGGAAATGAAAAATTCATTAGATATTTTATTTGATTCTTGTATAATCTATGTAGCAAATTGATTGCATTTTTTGAACAAAAATAATATGAAAAAACTTAACAATTTTGAAGCAAATTATAACTGATATTTATACACGAATAGTTTTCATTATGAAAGCTATTGAAATATGCATTTGAATACATTATCTATTTGTCACATGTTTTAAAAAACAAACACGTGAGAAGCAACTGTTCAACACTTTGATTATTTTGTACAAAATAATTCCATAAACTATATATGTTTAGTTCTTATTGACGACTTTAATATTTTTATTTATTTACACTAGATGCGGTATATTTATGTTGTATTTATGTTTTTATTTTGATCCATAAAACAGTTAAGTTTCTCTATCGTGAATAATATAATTATAGTTGTCAAATGGATTGTGTAATCTCCAAGTTTTCTTAATCAGGAAAATTTATTATATCTGTTTCAACCTGGTTGACTGTGGAAGGAGTATAATTTTTATTTTACCCATATACATACATTCAATCAATCCATTGTTTTTTTCAGTGGTTGTAGTTTTACTTGCATCAGTAATGGAGTCATTTTACTCGGCCCTTTCCGTATATTCATAAATGACCAAGTTTAAAGAAAACATTTTTTAAAAATTGACTGGTCATATAATTTTCAAATTTTGCGAGTGAATTTATTGCATTGTTACGTTTATTGAGAGATTTGATTGATTAGTTTTTTATTAATTTTGGTCTTAGAAGCAACACGAGAGCTAGTTATTGGTGACGGATTTCGTAATTTTGAACCCCTGGCAGGGGCCGAGGACAACACTCCAGCTGTCTTCCCACTCTCCAAATTTCCACATCAGGCTTTGAGAGTACTAGAGTGTCCTTCCGTCCCTCTACACTGCGAGTTTTTAACGGCATCAGGATTTGAACCAAAGTGAGTATGCGATAGTTGAGGAATATGATGCAAGAGCCTATTTTGGCTGCACTGTACCAAACAATGTGTATCAGTGATCTGCTAATTTTGAGTCCAGGTCAAGTGATGGGGATGACACCTGAGTTGGCACCTCCCTCACCACGCATATGGGAAGACTTGCAGTCTTGATACATCTAACGTGCATCAGTCCCGATACACATGGGTCTGAAATGACATCTGAACTAGATGATGAGAGATTTTTTGTCGAAAAAGTTATAAAATTAATTATGGGTTGAAATATATACTAATTTTCCTAGTTCTGAAAACTTTTCGCTTGATACACCTCATGATTTTTTAGAAAATAAACTTATCAATTAAAACAAATGATCACATTAAAAATAATAATGAAATAAATGTACTAAAAATTGGTGACTGTATGACCAGTCAATTTTTTAAAAAAATGTTCCTTAAACCTGGTTATTTTCAGAATTAAGGAGGTTGGAAAAATAACTGCTCTACCCAGGGAATAAGTACAAAAAAATGTATTCTTGTTATGTAACCAGTAATTTACCATTTTATTAGTAGAAACAATTTAGGATTACTAGTTTCAATTTGAGATCATTATTCACAATTCACTGTCAAATCAGGTTACAGTATCACTATCCTTATTACTAGCGATTGGTATATATATATATATATATATAGTCTTGCTAACAAAGGATGTTCATTGATTGATTGTTTATTAACTTTGCACTTAAAAATAAAACATGAAGACTATGGGCGACAGACCTCTCAATTTTGAGCCTCAGTTAAGTGACGAGGACACCTGAGATGGCCCCCCTCCCCTTTTCCAAACTTCCTTATCATACATTAGGGAGGATTTGGAGCTTCGACAGATAGAATATGCATCAGCTCCACTTCGCGGTGGATCTTTAATTGCATAAGGACTCGAAACTACGACTTAACGAAACAACGCCTTCTACTCGTTTGAGATCATAGCCTCAGGCTACTGCGGCCCTGAAAAGAATATTGCAATGCTCTAATTAATAACATTTCTGTTTTTGTTTCTGAAAAATATTTCTAATAATTTATCTTTGATTCCTTAAGAAGATTACACTCGTGTTGTATAATAGCACGGGAAATAATGTAAGGTGCTGTGAGATGTTTTAAGAGGACACAGTACCCTAAAAATGATCAATCTCGTAAACAATTTGCTATTCTATTTTAGTGTTGTGACTTTTCTAAATACATGTATAAAGTTTCACAGCTCTAGAAAAAGGAGTATATAAATTAGAAAAAAGGAGCTTATAATTAAGAAAAAGGAGTTTAAAAACTTGAAGATCACCGATGAGAAGATCAGATTATCTCGTACACTGTTACAAGATATATAAATAATGTATAATTTAAATTTTGAAAATAAATGAAATTATTTCTGATTGCTTTCCATTGTATGTCTTATAATTCTATGCTTGGTATAAGGGTTTATATAAGTTTGAAAATCTACAAAATAAGATGTAACTGAATTTTACTGTTTTCCGTGTTGGTTGATAAGAAAAAAAATTATGAAACTGTTAATAACACTCATTATATCCAACTCATGCATATAATTGTCAATAACATTTCTATAAAGTTGAGAAAAAGTTCTTAAAAATAATAAATTTTTTAGAAATAGTATGAATTTAAGATTTTGATATGTTTTGAAAAGAAAAAAAAAATGAAAATAATTGTTTGTTTGAAAATACAGCTTTTTTCCCTTGAAATACATGTTTTACTCCCATTTAAATAGGGGAAATTCAAACTTTATCATAAAAATATTTAATAAGAAAATTGCGCACAAGATTCTGTGTTCGCTTAACACATTGTATGCGGGAAATGTATACGTTTTTTACTGTGTGTGGTTGGAGCACAGGAGTAGATTTGTGCCCACTGCATACGTAAATCCATGGAGAAATACTCTCTCGCGCAATGAGTTAAAATGATAACATGAACGATAAAATAATACAGTTTGTGCAAATTAAGATCAGAGGAAGACAGAAAAAAACGATATTCTGATCAAAATGCTGAGCGAAATGCATCGCCAAATTGCAATAAAACGCAAAATTAAGAGCTTTATTCTGATGTTTATATGATATATGAATGAGATAAATGATAAAGAAATATGATTATTTATTTTACAATTATTATCAACCAATGGAATCTACAAACTAAACGGAATTAAAAAATATCTTTAAATGTTTTTTGATGTTATCTAGACTTTAGGAAAGATGAGAAAAAGGTAAGCATTGGTTGGCAAGATGTTGGGTCGAAAGTAGAAAATGATTACTTGAGTATCCCGGGAGGGGGGGGTATCCATGTTTAAGACGATGACTATCAATACTTATAGAGTAAGAGCTATTACTACGACTTACTATGTGCAAAGCATGAGAGATTTTAATTTTCAGAAATTCGCAAAAAAATTGAAGATATATTTACGATAGAGTAGTAAAAAGAAAAACAATAATAAAATAAAACTGAATTTTTTAATTATATAATTTAAAAACTATTTTAATTATTTATCATTTAATTAATTTGTATAAAATGTTTGAGAGGAAACTTCAAAACCGAGCCATATTTTCGTGTTATCAAACCTTGTTTCGTTCTCTGTATGTGCAAGGGATTGTTTATTCTATCGATCGTGCACAAAGGAAAACAGGAAATGCAATGGGCATCCTTTTCCCAGTTTAAACTGTTTGTCCCACTCCCTCGCCTCATGTTCCTCACAGACCAGAATTTGTATGGTGTTTGTTCCGTATTCGAACAAAACTCCCTTCTGGTGTTGACAGGGGCTAGCGGTGAAAAGACAAAACAAGTATTTATGGAAAAGCTTCTCCCTAATTGTCTTACGACGGGGTTTCAGCAAGAAAGGAAATCGGAATAGATGGAATAATTTTGGTACCTCGCTCCTATCTTCTTGCCGAAGAATTCAAGGATCATGCTCCTTACGTCATTTCTTGGTTGCAGTAAATTACCTATAACGTACGCCAAAGGCATGGGGCGCATTTTATGTAGAAACACATAAGTGAATTTTGCGGAAGCGCCCCACGCTTTAATTTAAATGGATTTTGTCATCAATGACCTGAGATCAAAATCTGATTACATGTCCTTTTTTAAATTGACAAATCGTTCAGGAATTTATCCGGATCAAGAGAATTGTTGAGAATATCACAGTATTCAAAATCAGAAACATAATAACACATCACTAGAACCTAACATAATTCAAATAACCGATCCTAGCATAACACTTCACTAGAACTACATTCTAAACCAGCTAACACGCAGTAGTTGAATTCCATGATTACTAAACCGCCGGTTATGTAAACCATGTTTTACAGTATTGATATAAATTAAGTTAAATTATAAGTTCCATCACCGATATGAATTTTCTGCGTAACGAAAATTTACGCTAAATTGCAGTGTATCTGGTTATTTCGCGAAAATAATTGTTGATTCAAACATTGGCTCCCCATCATTTGTTTTGTCAAAAAAAATATTTGGCGAGATAGATGCTTTCCGCTGTCCTAGCCGTCTTAGGATAAACTAACTAAGTTCATCCTTCTTTGTTTATCCATTTATGTAGTGTAAACTAAGATAGACTAAATAATTTGACAATTTTTCTGTCTCTTTCCGAATTCATTTGATAACGGGAGATTTTCTTCGATCGTATAGGCCTTTTGTTGATTACACTCTTTTGACATCAATAATTACTAAGAAATTCTAAAAACAAAATCTTCGTTTATTAGGGTAACTTATAAGGTAGAGACAATTTTGAGAAAATTTCGAATCCATAATTCTCTGAAACCCTGGTGCAGCCGCGATAATCGATTCTTCACTGTCGCTAACTCATCGCTGTTTCGGCGCAGTTATGGGTTCGAGCCCTGATACCACTAAAGATATACCGTGAATCGGGGCTGATATACGTAAAATGTTTCGAAAGTCAAAATTCTCATATTGAGGTGATATGGTTGGTGAGTGTGATTCCAAACATTTCAGGTATTGTCCTCGTCATTTGGCCCGTGATTCAAAACTATGAGGTCTGCCATTAGTAGTCCTTATGTTATTTTTAAGTGCAAAGTTAATAAATAATAAATCGATACGGAAAACTGGTAATGATCTAATAATTCCTAAAACTGGTATAAAATGTTAAAGAGCTTATAAAAGCTTAAAAAACCATTCTCATGCGGTTTTTTTTATGAAAAATCTTTACATTAGTTCAAGATCAAAAGTTAGATCTTCCAAAGACTAAAATTAATCGCGAGACGTCTTTTTTTCAAACATTCACATGAGAGATTTATCCATTGTCAAGAAAAAATAATGCATTCAAAATAATTGATGCGTAGGAACGGTCCCTGTGGGATGTTTTTTCTTTCACTTTTGTCACCCCTGTATGAAACGTAATCTGTGTTGAAAACACCGAAAAGAAAGTGCAGAGGTGTGGATAGTACATCAAAAGGTCACTAATTCCATTCCAATTTCAGGAAACATAAAGCTGACCGTCGTAAATGCTCAAGATTAAGCGTATTCTATGGACGACGTCATAAAGTTGAGACGGAAAGTGATGAAGCTTTGCTTTATACGTTGCAGGCCCTATTAACCTTTAGGATGGCTATTAAACACATGATCTTTCCCTTAATACTCGATAATCGTTTTAAGAGGAGTACAAAATCGACTTCTGCTCACCAGTACATTCTGTCCTAAATACGATCTAAGCATCTCTTCAGAGTATCGTTTCACCTTTTTGAATTTATCTGCTTTAAATTTGTTTGATATGGAGAGGGAGAACTTTTATACACTGCAAGTTTTTAAAATTTTAATTTAGTATTTTGTATAATATTTGAGGTTGACCTATGAAATTTTAACATTGTGTTCCATCTATTATTTTTAATGGAATTTCAAAAACTTTGTCATATATTAAACTAACACTTGGCATAGCTTAGACAGATGTGCTTGCATCTTTAATTTCCCTTACTCATCTTTACATTATACTATTTGATTTGTTCTGGATAATTTGGGTCAGAACAATTCAAAACGAATTGTTAGTCTCTTCTAAAATTTATCATCAGAATGATATATATATATATATTGCGAAATTGAAGGAAAAAAGACCGCGAGAAGCACTAACATTAAAAACAACGAGCATAGAAAAAAGTTACATCTTTAATGATTTGAGATATTTTTTTTGAAACATTTTCACTTTGGTTTATTCTCGAAATTGCCAGACGAAAAATCTGAGTAATACATTAGTACAATAGTTTCGTTTGAAAAAGAATGATTTTGACACCCAAACTGTCACATAAGAATTAAAATCCGTACAAAGCCACTGTTTTTTTATAACATTCGAGAAAAACTTGTTTTATAAATGATATTGCAGCAAACGAAGGTGCTTCTAAGAGTTTCTGTGTTAGGAATAGGATTGGGTATTGTATTGTACGGAGATTGTTTCTTCTTTTCCTAAGAATGATGTCCGTCACGTGCTTTTAAAAAAATTGCCTTACTCCTGATGGAACCAGTTTCATGGCGAGTAACCTATTTTTTTTAAGTATCCTTCTATACTGGAAACCAAATCGGATTGATTTGGTTTTCAGTATAGAAGGATGAATCCAGGTCCAATCGAAGGTGAAAATGTAAAAATCAAATTTTGGTTTGGAAGCCAATGACTGTTAAATAAAAACTAACCTTATTGAATTAGAGTAACATTTACGTAAGCGCCGTTCAACAAATAGCGGCATACAGTGGCAGCACCAGCAAGTTGAAACAACGCCTTTTTTTCGACAAACAAAGGTTATTTTTTTAACCATCCTTTTATTTGAATATGAATCGGATTGATTTGGTTTTTATTAACGTCGCTATAGAAGCAACACGACGGCTATTGGCGACGGACCTCGTAATTTGGAACTTCTGTCAAGTGACGAGGACGACACCTGAGATGGCACCTCCCACTCCTAACTTTCATGTCTTGCAACGGGATGACTTTGAGCCTTGAGAGATTGAACGGGCATCAACCCCGTCTTCACGATGAGTCTTTAGTAACCTCAAGGCTCGAACTTACGACTCGACAAAAACTCCGTCCTCGAGTCCTCGAGCATGACCAGTAGGCTACCGCAGCCATGCGTATGAATCGGAAGTTAAACTTTTAATCTCTTAATACTGAATATTTATAAATAAAAGTTATACTTATTAACTAATCTTTGGGTTTATTGACAATATTTGATTATGTTTCTCTGTTTTTAGGTAAGCCACTCCGTCAAGAATTTTCATGTTTCGGATATTCATGTTTTAGTCCTGTCTGGGTAAGAGATAATTTGCATGCTTTAAAAAAATGTCTGTGCATGTTTTACGACTTTATTTCATTTAGGTTTCGACGGCGCCTACCTTCTACACAAGCATAGAATGGAAAATTGTACAAATAAAACGAACAAACCTTATCTGAATATAACCATCTTACTCTGATTTAATCTTAAAGAGCAATGCGTAAAGAATTTTAATTTGAGTTATTTGTGCATAAACCTTATAATGAATAGATGGTGTTAAATATTCATTTGTTGTAATTTAATAAGTTGCTATTGGTTTTAATTACATATCTTGCTAATTTGTTTTATCTTCGTACATTATTGATATGTTTTCGTTCAATAAATGATTGATCTTATTATACTTCATGTCGATTGAATGAATAATAGGAGAAATACCATAACGCCACATTTAGAGCTTCCTCGATGAACCCTGATTTCATATAACATTTGACTTTGTTACATTTTATTTTGCATTTTCTGAAAGTTTGTTTTTATTAATTTTTTTCATTAATGAATTTATTACTTGAATACATATAAAAAAAACCTCAGCAGGGAAGAAAAATGAATTATGTATTTTAATTTGGTAATACTTCTGAGCATATATATGATTTTTAAGACCGTATGCCCCATTTTGAAGAGACTTCAAAATATTTGATTTGATGCATCCCGTTTTAAAGTAGCCTGTACCTTTGTCCACCAAAACAGCTTCAAGACATCAATATATCCTGTTATTAGAAAAAAGCAACCTCCGTAAGGACTTCTATATTTTGGTTCGTCTATATGTTAACATCACAAATTAAATTAAAAGGCGTATTTGGTGAATACGAAATATCTTTCTAATATACTTCTACAAAACCCACACATTTTTGACCCTAGCAAAAAATATTAACCGCCTACCAAGTATTTACGATGAGCAGTTTTTATCGCTAATAAGAGCTCCTGTCGGAGTAAGCTCTTTAAATTTCTCGAACTAATGATGAAGCCGCTGAGTCGATGAATCACTCGTCTAAGTCTGAAATTGGAATTTTGAAATAGTAGTTTTCTATCATTCGACACCGAATAGCATTTGGTTTAGTTTAACCCGTCGATGAAGAAACCACCGTGATGGTTAAAATTCAAATTTTCTCTTCTAGAGCTTTCACTTTTACGTTTGCATCCTTTTCAGCTTTTTCCGTGTCACTTTTTTAAACAATCTCTAATACAATGCGTTTCTCTTTTGCAATAAAAATAAGCTTTCGTTGTAGATGACCTTCACGATGAGGATCCATTACAGTTCCATTGCGATGAATAGTTACTTGCTACTGTTTGATTTTACTAAAATATAAAGTTTTAATCAGTTATGCCCATCCGACCCCAGAACAAGTCCATCTTTCTTTTTTCCCCTTATTCTTTCTCATTCGCTTATGAGCAGACGATCTACGCATAAGATTAAATTTTTAAGCTTTTAGACGATACATCAACTCCTCTAGGTTATCGTAACCTAATATTAGTTTCCTAATCAGTGGTAAACGAATTGCTAAAGCATATCAAAACCTGCTTCTTCACTTATTAATTTCGTTTTCATAACTATTTTGCTAAGTATACTTGTGCTTTCTTCTTCGTCTCTAAGTTTTAGCTCATAGAATTCATCAATTAGACTAACAAGTCCAGTTCTGGACATTGGCTTAGTTTTAGTTTCCAAAATTAAGCAGGCGACTCTCCCACAGGTAGTGCTCGAAATCACAGAGAGGAACTGACTCTCACCTCCTACTGAAGGGTCGTTCCTTGATTTGTTTGGAGGCTTGCTTTACGCCATCGGTTAAAGTATCAACAACCTTGGTCAATAAGCAGAAATGTAAATATCTGGAATTCCTTCTTTCGTTAGACATATTGATATAGCCTTAGAATAATTAGCTAGTCCAAAAATTAAAACTTGCCCTTCTTCAGGAATAAAGGCACATAGCCATAAATCAAATGATGGCAAGCTTTCCAAGAAATAGTTCATTCAAACAAAACAAATTCAGAACGAAGGAAACAATGTCTTAATTTAACAAAAACTCTTACTCTCATATTACAATTTAAAAAATATTTCCTTTTTATTATAGGCAACTTGTGGCATCTAATTAGTTTAACTTCTATACGTCATATTTGACGTTATGGAGGAAGGACTTAGAGAAATTACATTACCGCCTTTCAACAGGCTTTTCACAAACTCTTCTATTTTCTTAAAGTCTTCCATGTAAAGGAACACGATAACTCGCCACAACAGATAAAATCAAGTGTTGAAAACCCTGGATCCATGGGTTTTCGCTAAGATCACCGTGAGCTATCACTTTGACGGTGCCTGTTTGGTAACATATATCCGAAACATATTCTAGTTGTATACACTAAGTAATTAGACTAAGATAAAATGAAAGTGGTCCTGGATATCATTGATTGACACGCTTAAACACTATCCATAAACTTGAGTAATGATATTTTTTCACTAAAATTTAATACTTATATTAAAAATTATGAAAGTAACATTTGTTTATTTTGGGATGCTTATTTTCTGCTCACACTGCTCAAAGTGATCTCGTTGAACGTATTTTCATTTTTGAGCATTGTTTGCTATACGAGGTCTTAATATATTTTACAACTTCAGTGTAGAAGAATTCAAATTATACTTAAATTTGAACACTTCAACTGATATTATAGCTAAATCCTTTTCCATCCAGTAGCAATTTCTTTGAAGGAGGGGAGGAAAGAGAAGTGGATTCCTCCGTGAATACTCGTCAGTTACCACAACGCGAGTTTCAGTTGTCTTACTTACCGTCATGAATTTTCCAGGCCGTTTCAAAGGCGTTTGGGCATCCCGTACGAAAAAAAATACTCTATACAAACACGTTGAACACGCAATCAAAATTTTTTTTAAATATTCAAGTATCTTTCAAAGAATTCCTAACCATGAATTAAAAAAGCTTTTTGCCCCTTTTATCGAATCTCTTTTCCTCGCACACATTTTTTTCCAATCGCACAGATCATGAAACTAAAGTTTCTTCTTTCATTTTTTCCACCCGTCTTTTCGTTACGCTTAGAAGAAATGTAAATTGAATCTCCCTTCGGAGGTGTGGAATTCTTAGTACTTCCCAGCCAAGGAGAACCTTTTAAATATGCGATTCGCGCCAAGTTCAAAGTGACATTTGAAATCGAACTCAATTTGTGTTTGATCAGTGGCAGCAGCTCTGATTGTGTGAACACATAGCCGGGAGAGGAAGAATCTCTGGTTCGAGTTTTCGTAAAATGTCCGCTCCAATGAACTCGATTCTCGCTGAATTTTTTTAAAAATAGGATCGAAATGGCTCGCCAGTGCGCAGTAACCATGCCAACACTACCTCACAGAATTATGTATAAGTTTGATTTTGCGCTATGTTTTCATTGTGGAAGAAAGAATTTTCAGGGATATTCTTATTCTTCATTGTCAGCGAATTCTGTTTCAGAAACCCACGTGTACAGTCTGACCCTGTTCACACGCAGTGATCGGGGTCCACCTCGGGATATGTGAACCACGTGTTTAAATTGAATGAAAATTCTGACATTTGTCAAGATTGATGTTATCCGATGTCCTAACTCTTTTTTTTTTTTGCCATCCCTTTATCATTATTAGTTTTATCAACAAACTTACGGAGTTTATCCTCATTTTTTGGCCATTCAAAAACTTGATGTAGAATTAGGTAAATTAGAAATTATTGCTTGTCTTGCCCTTTTTCGAATTTGTTTGATACTATTGAATTTTTCCTCAATCGTATAAGCCTTTTGTTGACGTTTAAACTCTACAGATATTATTTTTAATAATAAGAAGAATCTCTTATACGACAAAAACATGTTTATCTCTTAACGTTTAATCACTAGGCGTGCATAGCTCATATTATTAGCCGATCCATAAAAAATAATAACTTATAAAATACAAGCTGTAATTATTTTTTATTAGATTCTTAAAACGATCGAAACACAATATGCTTATTATTACGCCTGTAGAATTTGTCTCTCCCTCTACATACGTCCTAACTTAAAGATTAATATTAGAAATGTTTATTTCTTTTATTTTCTTTAATAGATAGTGAAATAATAATTGGACGGTGGGTTCGACTCGCTGTCCATACTGTGATCCTCACATCGCACTAACTTTGGATCCTAAATCTCCAAGATGGTGTGATTCCAATTTAACATTCCTCCTATCATTCTGACTGTCGTGAAACTATCAGAAAGCACAAGATTCCGGATTCTGGCAACATTTTCGTCACTTCTTGCAGATGTAAGCCTTCTGATGCAAAATTCATCTTTATTCGTTTCCCTTTTATGTCGGAATGCCTTAAATTACCAAAACCCTAGGCGCTCTTGACAAAGTGATGTCTCTTGAAATCGACTGAATCTTTGCAAAATTTTTATTACTCTATGCTAAAGTCAGAAGCAAAATTTTGTTAGAAGCACAACAATACTCGAAATTGATATCAGCCATTTTCAGAACGTACTAAAAACAGTTTATGAAAAATAAGTATGCATTTCAAACACATTCTGATGGTACATTATATGTTTACCCATCCTTCCCCTTAAACGGAAAAGAGACAGCGTTTAGGATTGAATGCCAAGCTTCCAATTTCACATTACTTTATATATATACCTCTTGTTTATCTAAAATGAAATTGACCACTATAAAAATGATTTCAATCAATAGCAACTGAAACTTGCTAACTTCATTCGGTATAAAACCATTAGAAAATTATTTGACAAGTTACATGATTCATGACTAGTTGAATTATCCGCTCTTTGCACACACGAATTTTACAGATAAATTTTAAAGTATTCTTGTTTGTTTTAGTTTAGATTACATTAACGGGACACTAGAAACAACACGAGGGCTATTGGCGACGGACCTCGTAATTTGGAACCACGGTCAGGTGACGAGAACGACACCTGAGCTGGCACTCCTCTCTCCTAACTTTCACATCACGCCAATGGGAGGACTTTGGACCCCGACAGAATTGTGCATCAGCCCCGTCTATACGGCGGGTCTTTGGTGGCCAAGGATCGAACCTACGACTGAACGAAAACCGCCGGCCACGAATCCGAAACCATGACCACTAGGCTGCCGCGGTCACTTCTTGTTTGTTTGACCTTTATGCAAATTCTTATTGTTGATCGTATAACTGTGAATTTTTAGGGTACTTCTTTGCCAATGTGTGAAAAAAGCCATAATCATATTCCTGCAAAAATTTATTTACAAGCCTCTACACCTTTTTCATTGTTTTTCCGTGTTATGCAGCAGAATCAACCCCCCCCCCCACAAAAAAAAAAACGCCCGGAATAAAATAATAATAATAATAAAAATAAAAATTAAAAAATAAATAACGCGCTTTTTAATGAATTTTTAATGTGATTTGAGTTTTTGAAATCGGTTAAAAATAATGGAGCTACATCAAATCTATAATCATAGTGTTGCTTTTCCAAGCAATATCAATCAATCAAAATCTCCTAGCGTCCTAAGGAGATTAGGAATCAAGCAATATCAATCAATTGTAAATAAATATCAATCAAATCAATTCATACCAAATCTAATTTAAAACTGAATGATTAATTATTAGTTTGTTACTTCTGAATACGCACTCTTGACCAAACCATCCCAAAAAGGATGGGGAGTACTAGTGGCTAAGAAAAGAAATGAAAAAAAATATTACTTGGAAAATTTTACAGAGTTTATTTAATTACATTCATTTAACGAGCCACTATTTAAATTTTTATCATTTTTTTCTCCTCTATCAAGGAACATTACTGCTCTGGTGTATTATTCGTAACATGCCTGCGTGGTCTATCTTTGCTTTCGATAACTTTATGCATCCTGGTTTCATTAAAAAAATTCTTCCTTTTGAAAATTCGTCCTCCAGATAGCTTTTAAAATAAAAATTCAATAATACAGCAGTAGAATAGAATTTTCTTTTTGACGAAGCTACCCATCCAACCTGTTTTTAATTAATTTATTAAAAATAAATGATAAAGTAAAGAAGTCCCTCAACTGAATAACAGTTTCAAAAGATTGAGTAACTGCTTATGTCATAGTTAAAAAAATATAGATTATGTTTAAAAAATTATTTGGATGCACCAAATGAAAGAAAAAAAACCTTCATCATGTGTACAATAAACGATTTTAGGGGAAAATAATCAAATTATAATTTTTTTTATTCTATTAAAACATTTATTCCTATACATGCAAAGATTTATTAAAAATAGGTCTTTTATATTTACTGCAACTCTAGCTACTAATAAATTAAATGAATAAACCTACAAACTCTGCTTTTTATTAATATAGATCACTTTTCGAATTTTTAATTATGAAAGTATTACACGGGCTTTTTACGAAATAAACATGTGCAAAATTAATAATCAACAAGTAATAATTATTGTACAAAATGTACTCTTAAACTGAAAATGAAATTAAATCATTAACTAAAAACTAAGAAAAAGTATCTGAAACTGACTAAAGGGCTTTGGTAAAAAACACCGTCAACAGCAAACTCGAGACAGATCACACACACACACACACACACACACACACACACACACAATACACACACACACACACCAAACCCCACAAACAAAACAACTTGACTAAAAATTCTATTGAAATCCCATATTATAGATAATTCATCTCGAAAATATGTATTCAGAAACAAAGAACAAACAACTGAATAAATAGAAAGATTTTCAAAGCTGAGATTAAATGTCTGAACAATTAAAATCGGGATGTCATATGACGTAATTATGCCATATATGACATGATGAGTCAACCTTTCTCAGCGAAATGGAAAAGACAAAACTTGCTCACTGATTGTGTTATTAAAATTTTATACAAAAGTCACATTGATTGACACTTTCCCCCTAATTATCTTAAAAAGGAGGCAAATGTATGTTCCATATACCGCTTGAATTCCGCGTTGTTTAGAACGATGGATTTCTGGATGGCACAATTTTCCAAGACTTTCAATGCTATTTTTGAAAATGTTACCTGAATTGAGCAAATTTTTTAGATTGAAATGTGACACATGTATAGAAATTAAGAATTTTATTTATGTTATTTATAATAATTTTTTTATAAATGTGACACATATATTAAGTTAAGAATTTTACTACTCGCACGCGATTGAGGCATTATCTTATCAAATATGAATTGAAAATCCATAAAATGAGAGTTATGAAGCAGAATTATTTAGAATTTTAAAACAGTTGCAATGAATCCATGAAATTTTTAAACTCTTTTTCTAATTTTGAACCTTCCTTAGCATATTTTAGGGTCAAACAAAGGAATAGCTTGGTGACAAGTGTCGTTCTCATTCCATGCCGAGGTACAGAATTCCGTTCCTTGTGTTGCTTCTAAGAGCGACGTTATTAATTAGTCAGTCAAATAATGGCTTGTAAAATGTAACTTTGCGTCATTGCATCCACGATATTGTTTGGTCTGTGTACCAAGAGATTAATCTTTATGGTGATTGTTTATTAATGTCGCATTGTGAAGCAACACAACACAGATGGTAAATACTATTTTAAAATTATTCAGAAACCCTTTTCACCAAGTATTCAACCTCAATTTGTAACTTAAGAAATTATATTAATATAAATAGTTCTTGATAGTTATAATTTTTTCCATTTAATTCTAGTGTTCAATAATCAAATTATTGATCATAATAAGTTGTAAAAGTATATAGATTCAATTGTAAAATATATATTGGGAAATTACACAAAAATTTACTTCTCCGTGAATGTTTTATATTTGGTCATCAAAAACTAAACTCTAAGAAAAAATAGCTTAAAAGTTTGAAGATCAATGAAAGAATTTGACATACTGCTAAAGAAATTTAAATAACTTGATAAATAATGTATCTAAAGCTATGACATTTTGTACATTTATTTTGAAAAGCCATACAATATGAATAAGATAGTAAAATCTTTTCCGTGTTTCAGACATTTTCAAAGTAGAGAAAAGAGGAGTAGACTATCCTACCACTCAAAATGCAGCAAATAAATATCATAGCTGTAATCGTATGCAGAAAAGATATTGTAAAATGTTACAATTTGATAAACTTTACTGTTTTTTAAATAGTAATGGAAGTTAAAGTGAAAATAAAAGGAGTGCAACTTTTGAGATAAAGAGGGGAAGGGGGGTAAAACCGGGTATATAGAACAATTAGCAAAATAATAACTAAATAACACATTTTATTTTCAATTTATTAAAAAAATTTCAGTCAGTTCTTAAGCATACAGAGAAAATAACCAAGAATTTATATAGATAAGTCATGTTAAATCATTTGAATTTTGGGCGTCAGTCTCTTGCATAACTCGAAAACAATTTCGTCTTTGCTATCAGGGTCAAATCTGCTGCATGCATCATGGGCACAATTTCAGCAAATAGACAAAAGTTGGTCGAAATTCATGCATGCTTCTCCACCAACTTCTTCGCAGGGTTGAAGGTAGCCAGTCTTCTATCTCTTCTTCAGCAGATGAAGCCTCACCTATCTTCCTTTTTTTTTGCCCTTCTTCACCTGTGATTCTTCCTAGTATCCCATTTTTTTACTTTAGGTTCTACTTTCTTCTGACCAGTTTTATTTCCATGGCTCATGAGGTTTTAGACAAAAATTTCATTTTGTAATTCAATTTGTAAGAAGATTTTAAAATTTTTGTAGAATCCCTGTTTCGGTTGATTCCCTCCTCACTTTCTTTACTTTTCGGAGGAAGCCGGACCGGATATTCCCTGGAGAGAATTGAAATGAAGATCTACTCTTGCAAGGTTTGAAAGTGCCCCTTTTGAGGGTTGATGGAGGCTTGTCTCCCCCATCCCACGGGTACTCGGCTTTGTCCACAGGACGAATAACATCAAATGAAACGACAGAGACTTACAGACACCCTAAAGAGGAAATTCCAAGCAAAATAACCTCAAGAAACATTACGTCAATTACTTTGAATATAAAGTAAATTAGGGACTACGCAGCTGGAGTAATGAGTTGCCTTACAAAAAAAAATCATCATTTTTTCGTAACACATGTGGAGATTGTAAGAAAGCGTCGTTCTCGGACGGGAATCTTTTCTGACATGGATGATTGATTCTATTTAACATATAAGCTGACAGATAGTAGAACGTGATAAAGAAAAAAGGGGTACATGGTTTTATCTACCATTAGCAAGAAAAAATGAATTATATTTCAAACATTTTTGCCGAAAGCATATCAAAAATGTAGTTTCCTTACATGAAAAAAATGCATCTAGAGTGAAAAGAATTTTGCAAATGAAGCCAAGTGCCATGGTGCCATGTAATGACAGATAATCACCTTTTTTAGACATAAAGAAAACAACGTAATTAATTTCTGGAGATCCTTTGTAAAGCCTCCTTGAAGGATGTCACGATTTTTTCCCCAAACGTGACTTGGGGGTGATCGGCCTAATTGGCTTTCCTTTGATCGAAATCAGTTTTTCGCTTCATCGGCTGGTTTTTCGCTTCTGCCGTGTGATCCGTTCGAATGATGGCAACAGGTTTAACTTCCTACGACATCGATTGGCTATCGGTACAGTCGAAATTGTGGCTTTCCGGTGATTTTCTTTGTTAACTTTTTTCGGTAGTCAAAAAAAAAAAAAAATCTATTCTGATATATCAATAACTTTATTTCAATAAGTGTTTTGATACTGTGCTATTAATACTATTCATATAACCTTATTTGGTTCAGCTTTGATTAGCAATACACATGCATCCTCCCAACCTCATCTAAGAATCTTAAAAAATAAGAGAAAGAGAGGAGAGAGAAAGAAAGAGAGATATACAGGACATATTTCTAAGTCTCAAATAAAAATAAAACGTCATTGTGTGGAAAAATGGCCGATCGCTGGCTCAGGTGTGATGTTGCTTCCTTCTAGTCGGGACTCGATTCTTGGTGCTACCTAAGATCCGTCATGTAGTGCGGCTGATGCACATTAAATCTGTTGGAAATCAAAATCCTCACGCATTTTTGGTTCGAGATAATGAGATGCCTGCTCAGGTATTTTCTTGTCACTTGGCCTTGTTACAAAATGACGAGGTCACTAATAGCCCTTGTGTTGGTTGTAGGTGAAAAGTCAATAAACACTCAATCCTCATTGGCGAAACGAAGAAAATTGCAATGAGTTAATGTCTAAGTTTTCAAATCTACCAATAACCTTTGTATCTTATGACTAACATGGAAAAGACGTTCGCGGAATTTTTGTTTTTCTTAAAATCAAGCATATTGAATGAGAAAATTATTCCCTCCCTTTTTTTTTTTGTCTGTGAGAGAAGTGTCTTTTTCTCAAATTGAGCATGAATGTTTAACTTATTTGGTGAAAATATTGAGTAGAAGTGTGAGAGACATCGTGATATCTTTAATTATAAAGATTGAATATTCGTGAATGAAATGATGACATCAAATGAACGACAGCAGTGAGTGAGTGAATGTAAAGGGTAAAGGTTATTGGCGTAAGAGACAGATGTGACTATGCTGCGCCAAATAAGATTTAATTGTGGTCTAGACGTGAAGAAATTGAAAAAAAAGAGAGTCGAAAATAGAGAAGGCTCTATTTTCGAGCTTTATGTCTTGAGTAAACATGCCACCCATGTTTACTCAAGACTTAGAACCCAATAGGAAAGAAAAAGATTGCTTGGGTGCCACGGGATCATGATGACAAATTCCTGAGGCAATTCCCTGAGTTTCTTTGATATAATTCCCAGAAGCAGGAGTGTGTCCGGTATACCCCTAGACTCAGGGTACCCATTTTGGTCGCCTCTTACGACAATGCATGAACTACAGTAGGATTATTCTGTTATACCTGGTCACCACACGGTTCAACATTTGAGCTAGTTGCGTAACAACTTCGAGCAGAGCTGGGGCCGTGGTAGCCTAGTGGTCAAGGTCGTGGAATAGCGGCCGACGGTTTTCGTTCAGTCGTGGGTTCGATCCATGGCCGCCAAAGACCCGCCATGTAGCCGGGGCTGATGCACGTTAAATCTATTCGGGGCTCAAAGTCCTCCCGTTGGAGTGGTGTGGATGTTAGGAGAAGGGAGTGCTAGCTCAGGTGTCGTCCTCGTCACTTGACCGTGGTTCAAAATTACGAGGTCCGTTGCCAATAGCCCTCGTGTTGCTTCTAGTGCGACGTTAATAAAAACTAAAACTAAAAACTATACTCGAGCAGAACTGGGAGCTGTACAAAGACCTTGAAGTAAATTTTGATCAACAAACTAATAATTTATATCATTTTCTGTGCTATTTATTACTTTGAACAAGTTAGTATAGTATTGATTACGTGAAAATAATTTATAAATTTTTTAATACAATTAATAACACAAGAAATCATTTGAGTTAAATAAAAAATATTGATTCAGGGGTATTCAACCTTTTAAACTTTGGGGAACCCTTTGAGCTAACTATTTACTTTAAGGAAACTTTTCATCAAAGAGAAGAAAAAATAGGATATCAGAGCTTTATCCTATTCAAATTCACAAAATTATAATTGCATCTCTATTTTTTCACAGTAGAAATGTTTTAATAAGATAGTGAATGGAAGGTAGCTAGTGGTTTTTTTTTCTTTTTCTTTTCTTTTCTTTTTTCTTTTTGGTTTTCTAAAATGTATTCTATGAATAATAAACAAAAGCAAAAACATTTTTAAATTATAACAAATTAATAAAAATTGAAAAAAAATCAATGACTAGGCTGTGGTTGTTTTTTTTATTATTAAATATTTTTACGTCTGGAATAATTGTTGAAATCGGCAATGTAATGTTATCCTCAGCATCCTATCAGTTTCTGTACTTTGTTTTTGTCTCAGCGTAACAAAGAGAAAGATTTTTCACATACATAGGTTGAAACATATGATATTAGATATTTCATACTCTTTTGGCAATTTCAGAATATTATTTTCTAATGTCAATGCCAAAACGCAAAATTTCAACTTGACTAAAATTTAGTTTCAATTGATAGTCGGTCGATATATCAATTTGTTGTTCTCTTTCTTTTATTGGGAGTTCGGAGATGTCACAGTCTTGGAGAAGGATTGTGGATCCAAGATAACTTTTCTTTTTGGACAGAGAAAAATTTCAGAAACGTTTTTGTAGATCTGGTTTACATTGCACCAAACTAATTGTTACTTTTTTTTTTATGACGACTAGCGTTACCGTCTATTAAAACATTATACAAATTAGAAAACCTTTCAAAATGCAATCTTCACAAACTTTCTATTTTAAAAGAGTGGCGTCAATTTTATTTTATACTTGAAAATAGGGAAATTTGTGGAAAAATAAGTAGGCGATTCTTCACCTGAGCCAATGGAGACAAATATGTGACCTAATGCGTCTCGATTAATGTATTTGAAGCACATGATTCTTAGGAAATTTAAGATATTAATATATCTATAAAATATTTATTTATATTTATTTTCACAAGCAAACTGTCTTTAATAATTCGATTCTTTATAAAAACTAAAATTTTACTAAAATTGGGGGACTTGGATTAAACAAATGGTGATCTCTTGTGGAACCTCTGTGAAAATTCCAGGGAACCCTAGGGTTCTGCGGAACCTAGTTGAAGACCTCCGCTCTACTTAATCGTTCTTGACTGATGATAGAACTCAAGTAATTTTTGATGTTTTTCAGTTTTGAAAAATATTTTTCAGATGCGACGTTCATGATAAGGTTAATATAATTTTCGGAACAGTAACAAAATTTGGATACAATTTCAATTTCATTAAATAAGTAAATGCGGTCAAAAATTGTCTTTCTAGGTCATGTATGTTACATGTATTAAAACCAGAAAGAAAAGAAAATGGAGCAATTTTGAATTTGCTAAATTAGTTGACCGTGCAGAACCCTTAGAAAAGTAGAATCTAAGCATTAGCACCGTTCACAATTCCCTCGGGTCGACTCTGACAGCAGAAATGCATCAAAACTTATAAAACGCCACCAGAATCACTGCATCACTTTTGTACCTCTGTTTCAAAAATTACACATTACGTCTTTATATGTCATATAAATTCTTTTTGAAAAACTTTTATATGAGCTATCAATGTCGTAAGAATAGCGTATTTAAGGAAGAACTTTTAAAGAAAGATATTAAAAACAGATTTTGTGTGTGTAATTTCAAGAAGCTCTAAAGTGATAGTGAAAAATCGATATTTTTTGAAAGTTTATTTAAGACCCAAATAAAAAGTTTAACTTTCTAGGGTAGTACGATTACAAAAATGGTTGCATTAATTTGCTCGATATCATCAAAAAACAAAAGACGCTATTCTATCCTTTAAATACAATTCGTGTAAACTATTGTTTCTAAGAATTGTACATTTTGATTTGTTGTTGATATAAAACGGGTGAACAGTTCTGTTGGAAGTCATTTCAATAATTTTATCAACAGTCGAACTATCGATATTTAAGGAATGCTGTGGTTAGTATCGCCGATACTAACAATAACATTGTGTTATTCGATGCTACCGATTTTTAAATTTCGTTTTTATTAAATAAACTGTTCATGACCCAATTATTCATTGTCGAAGATATAAGAATTTTGTCTCATGCTCTCAAATGCTTACTTACACATTACACATATATATGCAATATAATGTGTGTGTGTAATCAATGATGCACACAAGAAAATGCCTAAGGGCCTTAGACCTCCTCCTCTCCCCAACAATTACCAAAAATATCCAAATGCTTTGAGCGTTTCTTACATTTCTATGTAAATGAATGCAAATATGCATTTTGTCCCATTAATAGAGGTACAAATTTTAAGGGGAAGTGATGCACATCAAAAGGATTGAGAATTACATAGCGCTCCTATGACATTTCACATGACCTGAGATGTCATGGAGAATGGTAGCAGAGTTACAAGTAATAAAAGGACACAAGTCAGAGATTATAAAAAACATTCATTGCATAAATATTACAATATGTTACAAGTGTTGTAGTAGAATATTCCATTTCAAAACGTTATGTGAGATTATCGAAATTTTCATCCCTCACAAGTGACGTATGCGTTACACCGATGGAACATGAATTGGAGTATATGGCCAAAAATGCCTGGTTTTGCTTGGATATCCGCAGCAACACAGATGCTCCTCGCAACCAGATATATTTCAGATTCGATAAGTGTTTCATGCACAACAGCCTCCTTCTTTATTTAGGTGCCCCTAAATAAAGAAACCCATGCAACTTAAATCTAGTAAAAGTGGGGACCAGGCTCCATCATGCTCTATCCATTGTTGCTCAAACAATGCACGTCGATGGCGTGAATCATCTTATATGGGACATCCTGTATACAAATACACACGCATAATATGTACCGTAGAATTTCGCTTATTTGAATAAGCAGACAAGTAGTATGTCGGATAATAAGAAAAAAAGCCTATTATAATTTTACATCCTTACGCACGCGTTTGCACTAGCCAAGTGGTTCTAGTTCCTAGCTTCCGGCCACGTTGTTTTTGTTTAGTCATGGGTTCGAGTTCTGATGCCACTAAAGACCTGCTTTGTAAAGGGCCAATGGACATTAAATCTGTTGAGAAACCTTGGCTTAGTGAAGAAATTTACATAGTAGGAAGTCAGAACTGTTGTCATTCTCGTCTTCTGACGGATGCTCAAAATAAAAGGTCACCAGTAGTAGTCGTATTGTTTCTAAATCCGACGTTAATAAACAATTAACTGGTGGTCATGGCTTCATGGACAGCGTTGTTTCCGTCGGGTCGTGTGCTCGAGTCCTGATGCCTCTTAAGACTTGTATAGCGTGGCTGATTCACTTTAAACCTCTCGTAACTTAAAGTCTGTAGTGTTTCCTTTCCTTCAAAATAAAGACATCAAACATTTTATCCGTATTTATATAAAAAAGGGAAATAAAACTTTAAATAAATGAGATACGTTAAGCTAAAATCAGAGCTGTTTACAGAACACCTTTCTGGAAGGCCAATGCTCGTCCTCTTTCCTTACGGCAACCCTTCCTGCGCAAGCGAAAAACTACGTCAACTCATTGCCAACAGTTCCCAGATATTACAATGTCCTCAGGTGGGATGAGGTAGAAATCTGGAGAGTGAGGTGCCAGGTCCCATTTTAATAATTACTTTGCATGGATGTGAAGTATTTACATGTTGTAATTGCAAAATAATTGTTAATTTTATTATTTTGCAATCATGTGTATATAGCTAGATTGCTATAGATTTTGATTAAGTATTTTTTATAGGGTTTTAAGATTTTGGTACCAAGAGTTCTAAGCGGGTGCTTAAAAAAGAGCCTTTGATTGATATTTCTTTTCTAATTTTTTTTATGAAAGACGTTGTGATAGTTTTTAAATAGAAGTAAATTTATAAAAAAAAAACATTGATTAGCGAGTTTAATTATTTTTTATTGCAATTAATTCAATATAAAACTGCCATATGTGCAGTCGGTTACAAAAAACGTCGTCAATTATAATTTAACGAAAAATTGACTACTTGTGGAAGCTGTGTGCTAGGAACTTTTTCTCTCTCTCTGTGTTAGAAATAAAACTATTCTGAAACTCTATCACTACAGTTCTTCGATTTGTTGCCCGTACAAAATGGAACAGGAAATTACTCCTGACACCCGTATGACGAAGGATGTTCATAAAATGTCAGACTTTTCACATTTTTTAGTGTATTCGCTAACCGGTGCATACCTGAAAAAAAGAGAGAAAGAAAAACTTAGGAAAGTTTTCACTACTTTTGGCTTTCGACGAAACAGTTAGATAATTTCGAATCAGGAAACGAGTGAGACACCTTTTCGCACCGCAGATAAGAAACCAATCTCGCTGATTGGCGGATGACCGCCCTTATCAGAACCAATGATCTTTTTCCCAATTAAAAGTGTCGACAGGGAAGGGGGTTGTGTCGAGACTATTTTGGGTGGGCGTTCGCTCGGAACGGATGGCTGTCCATAAAATGTAGAATCGATTCTCTGTCGTTGTGAGAAGCATCATTTCAACCAGATCTTCTTGTTGAACAAGAAAATCTTTGGTTAGGAAGAAATTTAATGGAATGGAGCGAAGCATCAGTTTCGATTTTGATTGGTTCTTTGATAGCATCCCGTTAAAATCCTTTCATTTCTTCAAGAATAAGCGCAGACGTCTTCGTAAAGAACAATTTGGAGCGTTCTGATAACTACGACGCTGAAGTGCTCCTAATTTAACATTTTCTTTACTTCGATGTTAAAAAATAGAGGTACTTCTCAAGTTCAATATATATATATTATTTATAAAAATTTGATATATAAATAAAAATCTTGAAAACTGATCTTCAAAACTGTAAATAAACATGCCGTGGCGAAAAATACCTGTATTCTCAAAATGTGATTTTTTGGGATAATCTGTACAACTTTCTCAAAATGTACTAAATCTACAGTGTTGATATTTTTAACATTTTATCATGTTATAATTTTACACATTTTTATATTTTGTCATGTTATCATGAGGTTATATGAATGTAATTTTTTTAAAATAAACATGGACTTATTTTAGATATTGCACAATAGTTGTGTAAAAAGTAAGCGAAATTTGAACTTGATTAATCTTTAAAAAGTTTCTTTAAATTTGAATTTTGAAATAATTACGTTCTGCGTGTAAAATGTTGTTTTTATAAGTTCTTCCCAAAATTTGTAATACATAAAGACGGTGGATTTTATGCATGATGTAAATGAACATTCTCGACTTAAACAAATGTAATTACAGCTATTGTTGATTACTTTCTTATCCATGATTATTTATGCATAGAAATTCGATTTTCTTTACGTAAATAGCTGCTTATAAATATGAGGGTCTTTCAACAAGTCCATAGAAAATCCAAGGGATGGCACCCGTAGCATCGAAAACGGTTTATTTTTATCATCATTCAGTAAACAGCTGTGTAAGTTTCAGTTATTTACATCACATAGCTTATTTTTTACTGATTAGTTTTCGATTGAAGTTAGAAACTTATATTTTTTCTTTTTTTTGGACAAATAGGGGGAAAGTAAGTTTTGAGCGGATATAAAACACGTATATTTAAAAGGCTTATCACTGAAAGACATCAAAGATGAGTTGGCTGAAGTTCATCGTATTTCTACTCCTGTGTTTGCAACTGAGTAAAATTAGCTTAAACGTGACCGTGTATCCACAAAGGATAAACGTCATTCTTAACGTCCAGTGGAAGTGACCTAGGAATGCAAGACCTCCAAAAGGTCTTCATTCGTCATAATCTACAATAATTCTCTACCTAACCAAATACTTGGGGTAACCTAGCAAAAGTAACTATGTGAAGTCACCATGACTGTAACTTTAACGGGACTACTAACGCCACCTGTGGTGACGTTGAAAAAGAGAGACTTCTTCCCAACCTTTCGTTATTGTTGTGCGTGTGTATGCGTGTTGTGTGTGGAAATGCCTTATATGTATTCCTTTTAAGTTTTACTGTGATGTATTTGGGTGCTGTGAACCAACAAAACAATAAATAAAATGGTTTTCATCAACTTATCTTCAATCAAATGCCTAAATGGAATCATCCCTTGCACCCCATACCATGCGCTACGACTAGGTTTATTTCGTTCGGAATGAAACAAAGCCTGAACATTTGGGTTCGAGAAGCAAAATCTTTTCATGTTAAGAAAAATTATGAAATTACATAGTATTTTATCGGAGTCGCAGTATTGTTTTTCACTGTAACCGATTTTTCTTATTAAGCGTTTGTACGTTAAGCATTTTTCAACGTAAACAGCAGGTGAGCTATTTTCAAACAGCTTTTTCCTCAGAACTTCAGAGAACAAAAAACCTCCGAAGGGGGTAAAAAGGAAAAAAATTAACGGATTATAGACAAAAAATTCCCAAAGCTAACCTGAAATTAAAGGAGGGGGAAAATCGATTTCCCCCTGAAACTATTAGATTGCAAATTATAAGAACTTTTTTTTATGTATCCAGAGGGCGTAAAACTGTTGATGCATCTCCGAAGAAGAATCGACCGTTTTTCTGAAGTCATTTGCATGCATTTGGGTTGCCACTCTTCTGCTTTTTCTTTTGATGTGGTCGGTGTGTAATTTGAACTTTTCGATTACTCCCAGAATTTTTGAATTAGTTGCGGAATAATTTGTGAGATGAATAATATATAAAAGACGTACATGCCTTTAAAAAAATTATTTCTCTTTTTTTTTTAATTTCTCAGAAAAAAAGTTTCAAAAGAAATAATGCTTCTGAGGACATTTTTATAATGTATTTTTTGCGCCTACGAGTTATATTTAATTCATGCGTGGAATTTAATTAGGAGATTGAACGAATAATATACAAGTCCAATCATGCGATAGGATTCTAGTTTTTATGAATAAAACATATTTCTCATTTATAGTGAAATGTAAAAGTAATAAAAAAACCTACCTTTTTTTCAGGCTTGTCTTGTAAAAATTACAAAATTTGTCTTGGAACAGTTCCCTATTAACTTATTTTTAAAATACAATTCAGTCGCTGTTTCTACCTAAAAAGTTCCTACAAAAAACCAATTCATATATATATATATATATATATATATATATAATTCAAATATTTACAACACAAAATGAGTTAAATTGCAATAATTATACATTAAGCACTGATGATTGCAGTGATTTATCAGTACTTAGTAGGGTAGCCTTATTTTTTTTATTACAGCTTCAATTCGATGTTTCATTGAGCTGACAATAGTTTTAAACTCTTCCTTCGTTATTACATGATGCTAGGAAACAATTATAGTCTCAATTATTTCCCTTTTATTTAATGGGCGTCTCATTCGGACAAGACAAATGGTGGTATTAGTTTTCGATGGGATTGAGGTCAGGACTACATCCTTGCTAGGAAAACAATCCAATGCTCTTTTGTACGAAACCACTCTTTTGATAATTTTGCTGAATTTCGAAGGGAGCAGAATTCTACTACAAATAAATGGAGCATTGCTGGTTAAGAGATCCCCCGATGGAAGGTAGAAGTTTTAGCTCTAGAATAGCATCAAAGTATTTTCTAGCATTCAATGTCCCATCGATGACATGAATGTGAATAGTACCACTGCCGACATGCTTGACCAAATCATAACACTAAGCGGGTTCTTCACAGTTGCCTAAACGAAGTCAGGATGTAGCTCTTCTCTTATTTTACGTCTTACATATTTTCGCCCATCATTAACGAATAACTTAGATTCATCGCTCCATATAACTTATGACCACTAATCATTTGTCCAATTAAAGTGTGCATTTGCCCACTGTAATCCTTTTTTGTGCTCCTGTAAATTTAAATAAGGTTTTTTTCGTGGAATTCCACCTCTTAGCCCAACATCTGTTAATCTTCTCCTGGTTGTTCTTGAACTTACAGAAACACCTGCATCATTCAGATATCTTCTGATGGCCGTTGATGACATTATTCAATTTCAGAGACATAGTTTTTTTTATTCTTCAGTCACCAACAGAAGTGAAGTATTTTTTTTCTGAATTTTCATAGTTTGCTTTTTTATTGAATTAGTCCCCTGATATCGTAAACAAAACATTTGGACTCCAGATGTAGTCGCTGAATCCCCCACCTGTTTTGCAATTTCAGCATAGGAATAACCACTTTCTCGTAAGACAATAAGCTGACGTCTCTTTTTAGATGTCCAATCTATTCTTTTTTATGTCATTGCTTCTTGATTAATAATCACCCTCGTGTTGCTTCTAGTACGACGTTAATAAAACCAAACTAAAACCAAAGCTTCTTGAATAAATATTAAAATTTTTTACAACAGTTTCTACTTGTAATCTGATTACATAGGAAACAATCTTACTTCTACAGAAATAAGCATAATAAAGACTTGTTCCAACTATCATCATGATGTCAGCACCTACTGGCAGTTACTAACAGTTGATAGGTTTCCAGAACAAGAACAGTGATTGGCCAGGAAATGTAGACATTACAAACCACTTTATAAGTGTGTGTGTGTGTTTTTTTATTGAAAACGTTTTTTTATTTTAAATATTTTAATTTTGTTTTTTGAATTGAATTCAATATTAAATGTTCTTTAACATGATATATAAGACTTTGAATTTTTGTGAATCGTAAAATTTTCTATGAGTATACAAAGTTAAAGATCATAAAATTTTTCAAACGTGTCCGCAATTTTAGCCACTACTGTGTATATATTGTTTCGCGCTTTGTGTTGACTGAGAGTCGAGGAAACATTTTCTTTAAAAAAAAATCCCAAGATTTACGTTTGTCGCATTTTCTACTGGACGCTGGAAATTCCAGCTGTAGATATCACAATTACACAGCTCTAATCCAGCTAATTTCACAGGAAACAGCTTTCAAATGCAGAAGTCTCTAATATCTCAGACAATTAACAGCTGCTATGCACTCGATTAGCCATAAAAAAATGACCGTCTTCACTACTGCACGCAAGTTGCGTTATCTTCTAGCGTCTAGGCCGCTCGCGCGGCATTCAAGCTCGTATCAGAGTTTTTAGGTGAAGAAATGACTATTTTTGGCTAATAGTCTCTCTATAAGGTAGAAATCGAGAAGATGTGTTGTGATTGGTCGACTGTTGCTGTGCTGTATTCCTATTGGCTGGTGGTTGAAGCCGGAGTAGATGAGTCTCGAGTTGTGAAAATTTTCAAATTTGTCTTTAGATGGAGATGTGGAGTGGCTGCTTTGCTATTGGTTGATGGAAGGCAGAGAGAAGTAATGCCATTGGCTGCCCCTGATGGTTGCTGTTGAGTTAGATGTTGGACTGCACGCTTCTATCTCGGCCGGTGGCATTTATACCTGGCTTAGCGTGAAAATCTAAGAGTTTCGCCAATGTTCTAGAAGGTTCTAGGCTATCTTGCATAATACTGGTCCTAGAGCTTCGATGATGGAACTTTCCAGAAACATCTATTTTTCGCCAAACCTCGCCAAGTGATTACCAATAATTCCTCCAAAAGGTCGCCAAATCCCTAGAAATGCCGGTTTTTTTTAACATTAAATGTGCGGTTTTTGCCAAACTTTGAGTATTTCCGATCTGTCTGAGATATCTTAAGACAAATACAAATAATATTTACGAATTTGTAACAATAATAATAATATATATATATATATATATATACTGGGTGAGAGAGCGAGAAATTATAATAATATATAAACTGCTGTATTGAAAATTATCGTGGAATACACATTGAAAGTTTTTTTTATCATTTTTTTTTGCTAAAAGCAGTTATATATTCTTTATTTTTAAGGATAACAAACGCATAAGATATTGAGCTATCAAATATTTATTTTAAATATGTACAAATAGATATAAAATTTACAAATTTGCTAACAATAAATCATTTTCATTCACTTTATCCTTACTAAGAGACCTATTCACAGGAATATTCTTATTTCGCATCATTATAACCCATTTTTGATCTTCTCCAACACTTTAAAAAGTTTTATAACTGAATTAAAAGTTGCAAAATTGTTGATACCGTATTGTTGATATTTAATATTTTTTTGCTAAATTTTTTATTTAGCAGAATGTCTCTTTTGCACTTAAGTGGCTGTGGTAGTCGGATAGTCAAGGACAGCATTCTTTCCGTCGAATTTTTGGTTCGAATCCTGATATCACTAATGACCCAACATTTAGCTAGATTGATGTCCGACAAATCTGACGAGAAGTTCTCCCGTTGGTATGGTGTAGGAATTATGGAGAGGGGATCCTAGTCACTAAATCTAGCTCGTATGTTATCCTCTTCACTAAACTGCGATTCAAGAGTACGTAGTCGTCACCAATAGCCCTCGTGTTGCCTCTGAATGCGACATTAATAATCGATCTATCAAATTTGCACACTCAAAGATTCCTAGGAGCCAGTTTACTAAAAGAAATTTACAGCTAATTTGAATTAAATCGAAAAATATCATTCGAAATTTGGACAGGAATTTGTAGAACAGAAACTAAGAGCAACATATATAACTCACCTGCAAGTATTGTATCCAATGAATATCTTCCAGTATTTCGAGAATTTTCATTTTTTCAAGAATCGATAAAACGATATCCCCTCCCCTTATTTTGGTTTACGAAATATCCTTTCTTATGAGTGAAATCAGTGGGTACTTTTTACTGCTATACAGGTAAAAATATTTTTTTTTAATGTAAAAATTGTGGTTAGGCATACCGAATCTGTATTTTTAAGTAAAAATTAAAGGTTCCTGGAAAACTTCGATTTGTAGAGGTTTTGGACTCAAAAATTTCGAACTCTAGAAACTCGGCAATAATTTCAAGTATAAATATCCCTTTGTTGATAAAAAAAATACTTTTTATAAGACGAATGAATAAGATGAATATTTCCCTCATTTAAAAAAGCATAGATCATTAATCTGTATATTTTTATAGAGTTTTGTGCTTCAGGACAAAACACTCGGAGTAAATATGACAATTTTCATATTTGCATGCAGTTCATACTTTATGTGTTTCTTTTATGCTCTTTCCCTTTGAAAACGCCCCCCAGGATAGCACTTTTCGGTCGCAGGGTTTTGAAAATTTTTTTCGGCATTGGCCTCAAAGGATCGCCCAGTGCCCTGAAGAACAACATAAAATAAATAATGCATTTATATATATTCTATGTTTCGCCTTTTATTTTTGAAAAAGAGAGTTGGTTTTTCCGTCACGAATGTAAATCAAAGGAAGACTGGTTTATATTCAATTCTTTTTTCGAAAATGGAACCTATTCGTTACAGATCAATAGTAAAAGCCTATTTTTACGAAACAAAATATCTTTTTGGAGTGTAAAGAATTTTATGCACAGTACAGTAAAAAAGTTACCGAAATAGATGCGCTTACTGTCTAGCAGGTGTTTGTTGAGAGGAGAAATTTCTTTTTCTGAATCTGGCAGCATTATTGAGGATTTCACTGGGCTCCCTGTCAACTAGATCTATTATTTTGGACGGAAGTTGCTTCTCATATGGTCTTTGCATTCTATGGAATTTGAAGTATCATCTTTAGAACAGGGGACCAATAGAAAATTCTATGTTTTGCTGTGAAACTCACCATCTGATACCCTTTAAATGCGGAAGAAAGCATATGGAAAAATATGCAAAGAAAAAAATGTGGTAGTGTACAAGTGACATACATATTTTCATCAAGGTTGCTCAACATTGATGATGATCTTCTGAATTGGCACGTCTCGTCTGTGTCTTATCTTGTTAGACGAGGGCAGACATTACGATGCCGAGGGATCTATTCCTTTCCCATGGGATTCAATGTCTCTGTTTACCACGGTGACGCAGGCTCGAGACATCCTAGCAATCCTTCTCTATTTCTCACCTTTGTCAACCATTTAGTACCTTTTTTAAATTCATACTATTAGTTCACATTCCTCCTATATATATATTTATTTATATATCTAGTTCAAAAATACTTTTTATTCATGCACCCAAGTTCAAATACATTTTTTGAAACTTGTAGTGGATGACATTTGATGTTAATACAGTTTTTGCAAATATTAATGTATTAATTAAATTTAATTCGAGGAAATGCAGTTTAGCCCAACCACTAGGATCAATTTAAAATTTTTTCAAACTTTATGATTTTTTTGGGTTGAATGTCAAGTCCACGAAGCGGACCAGGGTAGCCACATTTGGCAAAATACCGCCAAACAATTTCTGTCGACAAGGGTGGTTGGGCTAAACTGTATTCCAACCATTTAATTTACCGGATGAATTGAGAAACAAGCCAATGCTTCTAATATGTCATTTGTCTTGCAATGGCAAAGTTGGTAGAGCGTCGGCGTAGAGTCTTCATGCCTTCAGATCGAATCTCGTCGAAGCATAAATTTTTTTTATTTGATTTTCAAATAATTAATTTTAGTTTTATTTGGGAGAAAAAAAAATTTCTCTTATAAAAGATATTTAGCAAGATATAAGTTTAGGAATAAATACCGTCAGTAACGAAGCGTGTAGATAGCTGGAAAAAATATTTCTTTTGCCACTTAATATTGTGATTCTGGTATATGTATAGACGTATTTATATTAATTGTAATTATTTAATTAAAAGTAACTAACATAAAAATTTTCTTTGTTGACCTAAGTAGGAATTGACTTAATTTTTTTTTATTATTACTTGTTCCATTTCTAACGTTTGGATTGCAAGTCCACATATTTTGGTTGGTCGTGCTGTCAACGTGTGTTTGACGCCTTTTCTTAACATTAGTAATCATGGTAGCCAAATGATCATAGTCTCTGCAGTTCATAACCGGCGTAGTTTCAGTTGAGTCACGAATTCTAGCCCTGATACCAGTTTAGATCTGTCTTGTAATGGCGCCGGTGTTAGTTAAATCTGTCGAAACTAAATGTACTTGAGAAGGGATGGAAGATAGGTTTTTCGCCAATAGCCCTCGTGTTGCTTCTAAGTGCGACGTTCATAAACAATCAATCAATGGATGATCAAAAAAAAACTGTGTGTAATTTAGGTGAGTAGGGTGCGAAATCAGGTGTTTTCCTAGTATCTTAATGCTGATTCATAAATGAGGAAGTCCGGAACCAATAGCACTCGTGTTTCCTTTAAGTGTGACGTTAAAAAACGTCCAGTGGAAAAAATGAGAACACAGCTTCATTGATTTTGATTTATTTTTTACCCTCGCATTCGAAAAAGCAACATGAAAGCCATCGGCGACGGATCACGTAATTTTGAGCCGCATTCAGGTAATAACGAAAACACCTGACCTGGTATCCCACTTTCCTAACTTCAACGCCAACTCCACTGCAGGTCTTAGAGTCCCGACAAAGAGAACTATGCTTAGCGATAAATTACAGATAGCTTTTCGATTTTTTTTTTAAATTAGTACTCAACAATATCCACAGTAAACTAACCCTTCTCTTTTTGGTTAAAATTTTTTTTGTTGGGGTCATTCTCATTTTTTTACCTTCAAATTTTATACGAAATACTTTATTTTTATACAAAATATTTTTATTCAAATGTTTTTTAATTTTTTAAAAACTGTAGTCTGTTCTTTGTACTTTTTAATGAAGGAGAGAAGATTTTTGAAGAATAAAGAAATATTTTTTTACACACATATTTTGACGGAAATATTTTTTAGTTTTTCCCAATATGGAAAAAAGAAAATTGAGGAATTACTCAAAGACAAACAATACCTTCCTTCTTTCTATTTTAATTCCCTTTACGCTGCATTTTAAACAGAATTGTGTTTCAGGGATTCGAAGAAAGGTAATCCCTTTTAAAGGAAATAAAATCATCTTTATCCTTTTATCCCTGGATATCTGAAAGTCCAGGAAATTTTAGAGAATACATTGTTTCTTTTGAATAATAGAAGAGAAAGGAAACAATATCTTACGCAAAGTTTTGTAATATTGTAGTTACGCAACGAATGTTAGATTTCAGCCTTTTCGCTAGTCAAAAAAGAGGCAGTCAGATGGAAATTAATGCTATTAGAGTGTAACTAATAAGAAAAATATCCTTTTAAATATTATCAATGGTTTCAAGGCAAAAGTTAATCCAATTTTGTGTTCATTTTCGATTTTTTTTATTTCTTGACTGTTTTCCTTACAAAGGATTGACCTGGTGGCGGGAAGGTGATGGTTGGTTAGTTTTATCAACGTCGCACTAAGGCAACACGAGGGCTATTGGGGTGACGGACCTCTTAATTTTGAACTGCGGTAAAGTGACGAGGACGACACCTGAGCCGCCCCTCTCTCCTAATTTCCCCATCACGCCATTTGGAGAATTTTAAGCCACGAAAGATTTAACATGCACCAGACCCGGATACACGGCGGGTCTTTAGTAGCATCAAGGTTTGAATCCACGACTAGACGAAAATCGCCGGCCTCTAGTTCGCGATCGTCACCACTAGGCTACCGTGACCGCAACATTATATTATCGAGTTTTTAAGTCAGTACAAGGCAACATATTTTTGGCCGGATGAAACAAATATAGCTGAAGCAATCATGTTTAGACTTATTGTCCTTTCAGTCTATGCCGTAGGAGGGTTTACCCTTTTTTGAAGGCTTGTATTTCACTAATTTCTGTGCTAATAGCAGTGTCTCCTGAACTGGATATCTGTTGGTGACACGAATTATTGTTTTCTTAGCTTGACATCTTTTATCAACAATCAAAGGTTAGTTACAGTTTCTTGATGCTCCAGTTCAGCAGGTTATTCAGAATCTGCGTTATGCATATCATCCATCTCAAATGATGAATTTCATCTTATCTTGAAAAACATTCGTTATTTTCGTTAAGCTCGTGTATTCATTTGATGGCCCCCGGTAGTCTAGTGGTCATGGTTTCGGATTCGTGGCCGGCGGTTTTCTTTCAGTCGCGGGTTCGATTCTCAGCTGCTAAAGACCCGCCATGTACCTGGGACAGATGCACGTTAAATCTGTCGCGGCCCAAAGTTCTCCCATTGGCGTGGTGAGGATGTTAGGAGGGGGGTACCAGCTTAGGTGTCGTCCTCGTCACTTGAACGAGGTTCAAAATTAAGAGGTCTGTCGCCAAAGCCTTCATGTTGCTTCTAATGTGACGTTAATAAAAATTAAACTTAACTAAAGTTTTCATTTAATATCATTTGAACACGTAAATTAAAATTTTAGATGGGTCGGAAATGTAACAAAAATGTTGCGTGGGAAATGGAAACGTTGGGTCAGATGCATCCATTAACCGTTTAGAAGAGAAATAAAGCACCGCCGTGATTAACGCATATCAACTGCTCAATAGGTTTCAACTTGAAAGTAGATTGATGGTTAAATAAAGAACTAATGTTGTTGCATCAGAGACACAACAATTCCGTTGCCAGGTAAACTAGTTCAAGATTACTGAAGCTGTATTTGTAAAATGATGATAGATTGTTTCTTTAGTGTTGTACTTAGAAGCAATAAAATATAAACTATCTGCATTGGTATTTTGAGTTTTGTTCAACAGATGATGACGAGCTATGAGCCCATTCTTCTAACTTCCACAATTCCAACGTAAGGACTACGAGCCTGGATATATACAGTGGCACAAACAATTGAGGATACACCTCACTTTTACTTGATAAATCCAACTTTTAATCAAAATAACACCTTAACCAGAAGTGCAAACGAATTTTTATTCTTAGACATAACAAAAGGTTTAATTAACAGTAAAAATAAAGAAAAATCAACGACAAAATTCTAAAATAAAACTTTTTAGAGGCATTTCAAATAAACATAAGTAGATTTTTATCTAAAAAAATTGAGGATACACAAATGAAATTTTTGTTTAACTACCACTTGATTTCTTTTTGCTTGCTACTAATAATCTAAGTTTGGGAAATTTTATCCTAAACTTTTTCAACTGTTATTTCTGTCTTTTGAAGTTGGTTATGAGAATATAAAGCTGTAATTTTAAATGGAAAATGGCTCCTCGGAAAGAGACTAGTATTGATGTAAAAAAATTTATCTTAAGGTTATTTAAGAAGGGAAAATCTTATCGTGAAATAGCTGAAATTGTCGGTAGAAGTCACTCATGTGTCCAGAAAATCACTGGGAAATTTAAATGCGATGGATTAATTCAAAATAAGAGTGGAAGGGGAAGGAAAAGTATTCTGAGTGATGTAGCTAAAAGGAAAATTTTAAAAGATATCAAGATTAATCCTAAACTGAGTGCAGTCAAACTAGCTGCAGAAACTTCTCGAATAATCTGCAGAAATGTAAGTGCTGAAACTGTGAGAAATGTGATTAGACATGCTGGATATAGCAGTCGAGTAGCTAAAAAGAAACCTTTCATAAGCTTTCAAAATCAGAAAAAGCGTTTGAAGTTGGCAAAAACTCATCAGTTGAAGACAGAAAACTTTTGGAAGAAAGTTATATTTAGTGATGAAAGTAAATTCAACATTTTTGGAAGCGATGGTCGTCACACCGTTTGGAGAAAGCCGAACACCGCTTTGGATCCAAAAAATTTACGTCCTACAGTTAAATATGGTGGTGGCTCCGTCATGGTTTGGCTGCAAATGGGGTAGGAAATTTAGTTTTTATAGATGGTATAATGGATCATAAGCTTTATATAGACATACTCCGCAACAATCTTAAAGAAAGTGCACAAAAATTGGGTTTAGATGGAAATTTTATATTTCAGCACGACAACGACCCCAAACACACGGCACGTAATGTCAAAATGTGGTGTCTTTTTCAATGTAAACAGCAATTGCACACACCGCCACAGTCCCCTGACATCAATGTCATAGAAAATTTGTGGACCACACTAGAAACAGCGGTCCAAAAACACCAGATTAGAAACAAAGCCCATTTAAAGCAAGTGTTACAAGAAGAATGGGATAAAATATCTCCAGATACCACTAAAAAATTGGTCGAATCGGTACCAAGACGTTTGAAGGACATTATAAAAGCCAAAGGACATGCAACAAAATACTGATACTGTCTATGCATGTAATATATCGAAAAAATTTCATTGGTGTATCCTTAATTTTTTGAGGTAAAGATCTGCCTATGTTTACTTCAAATATTTGTGAAACTTTTAATTTTAGATATTTTTTTGTTGATTTTCGTTATTTTTACTGTAAATTAACCCTTTTATTACGTGTAAAAGTAAAAATACGTCTTCTATTCTAGTTAATGTGTTATTTTCATTAAAAGTTGGATTTATCAAGTGAAAGTAAGGTGTATCCTCAATTGTTTGAGGCACTGTACATCATATATTAGTTTGACTATAGACGAGAGTTTTTAGTGTATTAGGTCTCAACTCAACTGAAAGAACTCCGTGGCCACGGATCTGTTAGAAGGCAGGTGATACTGGAAACCCGATTTCAGCAAAACCATCACCTAGATTAACATAAGCTGACTTGAAGCTATACCTTTTAAACATTACATAAGTTGATGAGGTACCAGTGTCTGAGTTATCCTTATCGCATTTGGAAGGGAAGGAGGAGATGCATCGCTCATTGCATCAGCTGACCCATTCCATGCTAGTAAAATAAATATATTAAAAAAAATCGGGATCTGAGGTAACCGAGTGACTCACTCAAACTCGTGTCCGTCATTGTTTCAGCTGAGAGACGGTTTTGCACCCCCATTCCTCAAAAACTCGTAGTATAGAAGGATTGAAGCATTTTGCAACCTTCTAGATGCAAAACCTCTCACGTTTGTGAGACGAGGATGTGGATAGTGGAATGTTCACTCAGGTGCCGACCTCGTGACGATTACAAGACATATTGCAGTATTTATTGAGGAACCTTTATAAAGGGCAGAAATAAGAGGTCGAAAAACATTCAATACAGGCAAGAAGGGGGGGGGATTCAAAAAGTACCTGTGTTAGGATTTGGAAATAAAGTATTAGAAATGGAGTCACTCACCGTTATTTCTTTTCCTTTTTCAAAGAAGTCCACTAGCTGACAGCCTTCGCATCCTAAAAAAATTACCGCCGTACCTTTTCCGGCCGTCTTCGCTTTCTTTGGAGTGGATTCAGTAGATGCAACCCATTGTTTTGATTGTTGTAGTTCAGTTGTTTTCAGTTTATAATAATGAATCCTGGTCTCACTGACGGTGACAACACGGAGCGAAAAAAATTAAATTTTCAAAAATATATTGAAATGCTCCGAAATTAGAAACACGGAATGAATTAGTGACAAATTTATTTTGGTGCCGTTAAACATATGGTAGCTCAAAATGCTAACATCAGCTTGTTTTGGCAACGCAATATATTATCACAAACAAGAAGGTTTTTTTTTTTTTTTTTTGAAACATGCTAGCAATTAGGATATTAGTTAAAAAGCTATTATGTGACTAGAACTTTAAGGGTTTCAGAGACCATCTTGAAATGTTGTATGGATCTTGGTTTTACAAAAGATTCGTAGACGGGTTGATGTCCTTTACATATTTTAGAGACCAAATTCTACACGTTCGGGTAGCATGGATGTGGAGAGTGATGTGCCTGTATAAGTGTTGAATCTACCATTTGACAGAGGCTCGAAATTTCGATGCGTACTGAAAGCGAGGTTTTGAGTAGCGTAGAAAATGCTGCTTGAAACGTTCGGTGCAACAACTTATGAAACTTTATTTATTTACTTATTTTTGTTTATAGACAAGCGTAAAAAAAGTGCGCTCCGCAGATTGCAACAAAATAAAATAAACTGTTACCATAAAAACCGGAAACTTTTTATTTGATTTTTTGTGGAAGAATTGTTAACATTTTTTGGCATCAGGCCGAAACTGTACTTTCCTTGAAGTCGCGATAAGATTTATTTCTTCGCTCAGTTGGAGAAATTTTATCGTAAGGTATATTGATTGAGGGGTCAGCCAATAAAAAGTGTGTCCATTTCAAGAAAATGTTTGTTTTTGAGAAATATTTAATTTTAAAAAAAAATTCTCCGTAAGTTTCAGACAAATTGAATCAAGGCTATTTTTAAAAATAAGCATTTTTTTTTCAATTTCGAAGGATTAGTTTTTTTGAAAGTGATCCAAAAATGACTGATTATGAAGTGATACCGAGCAAATTTCTAAAACAATCGTAAGACTGCTAAGAGTTTCTCAAAACTGTTAGAAATATTTTTTTTTCTTTGTTTAATTTTTATTTCTTGACATGCTTTAAAAAACGCGAAGAAAGAATTAGATGTAATACTGTATATTTATTACACATAAAGTTTTCTATTTAGTTTGTTAGTAGAGGGAGTGCCAGCTCGGGTGTCGTCCTTGTCACTTGACCGAGGTTCAAAATTACGAGGTCCGTCGTCAATAGCCCTCGTGTTGCTTCTAGTGCGACGTTAATAAAAACTAAACTAAACTAAACTAAACTAAACTTTGTGTATATAGTTAATTATATTTATCATTACTAAACTATAACAAAATTATGCTTCTCTTAATTTTGTATTATGTTATATTTGTAAGATGACTGATTTATTCTATTAGACTTTTCCATGAAACTAACATTCTTTAAGAAACTGAATTTTATGTTTTGAACAATATTTGAAATTGTTACTAAAACCAAACTCGCCTTTTTATCCATTTTCTTTAATCAGTTTTTAGTTTAGTATAGTTTTTATTACGTCGTACTAGAAGGTACACGAGGGCTATTGGCGACAGACTTCGTAATTTTGAACCTCGGTCAAGTGACGAGGACGACACATGAGCTGGTGCCCCCCTTTTTTGCAATTTTCTTTAAGTACAGAAATACATGAAATATTGTTTCCTTTTAAAAAACAACCTCTTTTTCATGTTGCTGTATGAATAGAACTGACTCTGTAAATATGCCCATTTTGATCGTCTGTTTCTCCATCTCGCACTATGAAGTAACATAACAAGGACATGGAATCTTCAGTCCAACTTCAGCTCCAAACCAGTTTTTCAACTACACTCGGTGAAACCTATCGTTGGAGAATAGCATATTGTTCGAGTGTGAAGGGCGGATGTCAGATTGACTCGACCTCACATTAGACATACTCGAGTGTTATTCGTGACGAACCTCGTAAGTTGACTAATGAACTCGACCCGCCATGAAACCGGGGCTAGTGCATTTAAATCTGTCATGGCTCAAAGTCCTCCCGTAGGCGTGGTGTGGAGGTTAGGAGAGTGGTGCCCGCTTAGGTGTCGTCCTCGTCACTTGAATGAGGTTGAAAATTACGAGATTCGTCACCTATAGCCCTCGTGCTGCTTCCAGTGCGACGTTAATAAAACCAATCCTCGTATTTTTGAACCTCAATAAATTGACGAAGATGGCATTTGAGCTGTTATCTCCCTCTCCAAATTCCCACGACACTACAATGAAAGGACTTGGAGTCTTGGCATATTTAACTTGCACATTGGAAGTGAATTTTAAATGGCATCCGATCTCGATGCATGTCGTAAAAGGCGGCTAAAATGGGCACCCGACGTTTGGGGGTATAGCCGGCACTCTGCCCCTAGGGATTATATCATGGGACCTCAGGGACTTTGCCTTCTTTAGTTAAGTACGAGTATCATGACTCCGAGGCACTCAAGTAATCTTTTTCTTTCTTATGGGGTTTACTATCTTTGGTAAACACGGGTTACGCTCTTCCGAGATAACCTAGCGATTCTTCTCTATTTTCGACTCTCCTTCTTGTCAACCAATTTTTGTCTTTTTTTCAATTTTTTTCATGTCTATATCGCAGTTAAATCTTGTTTGGCGCAGTGTATCCACATCTGGCTCTTGCACCAATAACCTTTATATTCACTCACTCACATAATGCAGACTTGAACCCACGACGAGATAGAAATAGTATTTGCTACCAGTTTGCGGTCATGACTACTAGGATATCAAAGCCGGAGCAAAAAAAAAAAAAAAAATCTCAACACGTTAAATTTTTTTTATTTACATTTTGTATAAGCATAAATATGGAAATATTATATTAAAATATTGCTTCTCATTAGAAAAACGGAACATATTTTTCATGTTGCTCTAGGAATAGTACTGTCCTGGTAAATATCATCGAGTTTGCTACCTGCTCCACCGAGTCTAAGAATTGAACGATGTGGCCCTTTCCAAAAACAGTTTGCTCCTTCCTCCAACTTATATTAAAGCTGTCGAAATCGAAATAAGTTTGTTGAGTTCATTTATTTGAATCCATCACATATTAAATCAGCGAGATCGTAAAGTAATTTTTAATTCCTTTTTAAATAAGGCAATGCATTGCTCGAATAAATTGCCATCTGTTTTATTGGGACTAAAAATATCGACCATTTTTTTCGCTTGTGTTTCTATTAGTCTACCTACTTCAATTTCGATCTATGCGTGCTATAAAGAGCTGCTTCATTGGAATCGGCTCGAAATTTAAATGGGTTTTTTTCATTTCACTTTATTTTTGGCTAATCTCTTTTTTATTGGAGAATCAGATTATCAGTTGGATCTTTGTGGAGTAACCATGGCAACCGCTGAAATGAAAACACTTCAGAAATTAAGATCAGAGAAGTAATAAAAAGGATAATTTACTTTTTAACGCTTTCATTTCTTTACTAAAAGAAAAATTAGATAATCATCTAATTCATAGTTTTGCTTTATTTACATAAAAGGCAGATTTTAACGTAAGATAGGCTTTATGCTTTTGTGGCCGCGGTAGCCTAGTGGTTATGGTCGCGGATTTGCAACCACGTTGTTTTCTTCGAGTCGTGGGTTCGAGCCTTGATGCAATTAAAGACCCACCATATAGTACAACTGATGCACGTTAAATCTGGTCGAGGTCCCAAGTCATCCCGTTGGCATAGTGTGGAATTTTGGAAAGGATTGTTTCAGCTCAGGTTTCGTCCACGTTACTTGACTGAAGTTTAAAATTAAGGTCCTTCACCAATTCGTGTTGCTTCACTGTGTGACGTTAATAAATAATCACTCACTCACTCTTTTTAAGGTTTTTTTTACACATGTTTCAACCCAAAATTAAAATAGCAGTGTATTTAGTTTTCAGTCAATTAAGTCATGTTTCAAAATATGTTATACTTTAAGTTGCAACGTGTTCTCCCGCGAATTTCCTCGAACTAACCTTTTGGAATACTACATGACGTTATTTGGCTTGAGAATCTCTGTGTGGCCGCGGTAGCCTAGTGGTCATGGTTTCAGACTCATGGCCGGCGGTTTTCTTTGAGTCCTGGGTTCGAGCCTTGACCTCTAAGAACCCACCGTGTAGCAGGGGTTGATACACGTTCAATCTGTCGAGGCTCAAAGTCATTCCGTTGGAGTGGTATGAAAGTTAGGAGAGGGAGGTGCCAACTCAGGTTTCGTCCTCGTCACTTGTCCGAGGCTCAAAATTACGAAATCTGTCGCCAATAGTCGTCGTGTTCCTTCTCGTGTGACGTTAATAAAAAATGAAAACTGTAGAAACTCTACTTTTGAAGGGTTTATGTAAATCAGCATTGATATACTTGGGTGTAGAGAATAAAATGGATCGGATAGCTAGATTGAAAGTGTTTATAAACAACGAAAAGTTTGAAGATTAGAGGAGTTCAATTAGTGCCCACGTCGCTTAGTGTTAGAATGTTATTCGATACCTGGATTGCTGAGATTGAAATTGGATTCGTGACTGACTCGGATCCACTTTTGTGGTTATTTCAGATAAGTAAAAGTTTCTTCTAACCAGTAGCTTAGGATGCGGGAAAGTCTCTGCTCTGCATCTATGATACCAATATTTATTTATGATTATTCTTAAATAAGAACAAACATGGTTAAAATATTTAACTGTCTGATTCCTGATTACTTAGTGAAATTTACGGAGAAAATCATGAATAGCGAGAAAACGTCAAAATGTTAACAGGGTGTCAAAACGGTTGAAATCATCATATCATTCTGATTGGTTGTTTAATATTAACGTCGCGTTTAGAAGTAACACAAGGACTTTACTAGTGATGACCTCGTTTCTTATGAGCCACGGTCAAGTGACGAGAACGACACCTTTATCATTCCACTCCCTTCCTCTACGTCACTTTTAAGTGAGGATTGTGATCTCTGACAACTTTAATGCACATCAGCCCAGTTATATGATGAGGCTATAACGGAATGAGGACACGAATACCATGTTAAAATGGTCTATGAAATGTTTAAACATACGATCTCCTTTTATTTCTTTGGATGTGCCGCTAATGTAACGCAACAGAAATGACACAGGCATTTGGATCAATTACCTTTTAAATCATTCAGGCTAATAATAGACAGTCGTTGTTCAAAATAAAACTATAATTTCCATTTCGGTTTCTTAATTTTTTTTAAAAAAAATACATTTTTAGTTCATAGAAGGCCTTACATTTTTTTCCAGTTTCTTATTCATAAGTTGTATATCCATTTGAGTGATTTGTCTGTAGGTGTTTAGATCTTTTAAAAATTTTAAAAATTGCCTGTTTGAAATGGGAGGATAAAAGCGAGCAAGTGGAAACCTTTCTTACTCTTTTGAGTATATTTTATTCTATTCTCATACGAAGGTAGTCCAAAAAGTTCCCTTGTTAAAAAAATAGGGAGCGGGAATGGAGTATGTGATTGTAGTTTTGACCATTAATCGCCCTCAGTGGCTCTTTAGGTAAGTATGGGAATCAAGAGGACCCTTGATCTTTTTCTTTCTCATGAGGTTTACTGCCTTGGATAAACACGGATGATGCGATTCCGGGACATCCTTTCTTCTTGTCATAAGTTGTCCGGATCACGGATATGAAAGCCCTTTCACATTTTTACATGTTATTCGTTCATAAGTTTTTGATTTTGTCACAGTTAGTTCTTCCTTTTTGTAATCCAAAAAAGGTATATTTCTCTTCCATTTAAAATTACTATTTTTAAACTTCCTTGGATGGTTTGCTAACCCACATGTTTGTCACCTCTTAGAGGCCTACCTTCTTTAAGTCAGTATAGGTATCATGATCTCGAGATCCCCTAGGACTTTGTTTCCTTCATATAGGGCTTACTATCTTTGGTATGCATCGGTGACGTGCCTCCTAGATACATTAGTGATTCTTCTCTGTTTCGGACCTTCCTTGTCAACAAATTTTTACGCATTTCCCCCCTTCCTTTCTGTATAGATTACAATTTAAGCAAATGTTTGGTGCGGCTTAGTCATATTTGGGTATGGCACGATAGACCTCCATTGTCAATTGGTGTGTAATTAACTATGTCAATTGTTGTTTGATAACTGTTTACCTAACTGTGTCAATTGTTGAACACTTTTAATATTCCAAAGTAATCTATGAGTATGTTACCTTTCACACACTCACATCGAAATAAATCATTACCATAATTTTTTCGCCCGATGAGACCGTCTTTGCCTTATATAGAGCAGATTCCTCACTATATGACGAGTCTTTAGTAATATCATGACTCGATGGAAACAACGCTGGCCAGGGGCTTGCGACAACTCAACTACCGTGGTATGCAGTAAAATACTAGAAAACTCAATAATGTTAGTGTATGATTGACTACAGTTGATTGTACAAATGGATTAATGTTTTTTTTAAAGAATTCTGTTGTTTCCGAATATTTTGTTATAGCATATAATCAATTTTTTCGGGGGTCACCATTCTGCACGCATACAAAGTACGAGAACAGTTGAAAGATTACTTGTGTTAGGAATAGGAAAGGGATTAAATCACTATAGAGTATTTATATTCTCCATCAATAGTTTTGACTTTATCTATGAAGCCTATGAATATGATAATTTATTCACATAAAAAATACTGTGCCCTTTCCTTTTAGGCTTATGAAACTATTTTTTTTTTCTTTTTTGGAATTAAATCATCGGTAGCAACCCATTGGTTTCATTGATGCGTGGTTTCTGTTGGATAATGATGAGTCCATGTCTCATCAATAGTGACAACTCGACGCAAAGGACAACGACGTTCGACGTGGTAGCAATACAATATTTTTAAGCAGTTAATGGATGTCAAATCTAAACTAACCCATGACTCAGGGTCAAATTTGTTTTGGCACCATTTAACAGATAACAGCACATGATGCTGACACCAACTTGCAGTAACGATACATGTACTCGTTTGTACTTTACAAAACATACAAAAAATTAATTTTTAGATCTATCCTCAAAGTTCAATAAATTAGATGTCGTTTAACTAACACTACCTTTATGGATTCAAGATGGCTAGTTGGGAGTGTAGAGAAAAGCTTTTCGAAAGCGAGACATTTTTCATGCATCTTTAATGTTAAAGAAAACAGTTAAAACTTTTATTTTTTAAATTCTCCCCGAAAAACAGCTCATGTATGTATATTAAAAAAATCGAATGAAAAGAGTTTCATTTTAACCAATAAATGTTGTTCTTTTCAGGGGAATCAATAACCGCCAATGGATACATCAGAGAAGCTTTTAAGTACTATTAGGATTTAAAGTCCCATAAAAAGGGTCATTTGTCGGGCAATGCGACTGAGTTGTCAATGTCTTTATACCCAATAAATGCCCTAAGAACTACAAACAACCGATTCGGTTTTGCTTTCTAAATCTATTGCAATATTTTTTTAAAGCTTTATTTTCATTCTCTATTTTTAGTAGTATCTATGGCAATGGTTTAAAAAACCGTCCAAATTAAAAAATAAAATAAACTATGTATATGTTAACAAAAGATATTGAATGTGTTTTATATTATTTTTAATTTCAACATGGTAACGGAAAATGAAACAAGGAAAATAATACATAATTGCTAATAATGTAAGAATATTCTTAAGAAAAATGTTTAAATAAATTTTATCCTATAAACTCACAAAATGTTTTTTACTGTACAAGGTATTACTTTTATTTAAAGTAATTATTATATCATCAAATTCGAATTATTTGATTAATGACACACAGGACAAAACAAGGTTTAATTTCACTCCGTCACGAACTGCTGAATGCCATGTTATTCCTCTGTGCAGTTTCTCTATTTTTTTCTCAAAAGAGGATCACTGTCTTTATTTACATGGAATTTTGTGGCTGCAATAGCTGAATAATCATGTTCGTGGCCAACGTTCTTTTCGACCAATCGTAGGTTTTTAAAGTACAAGAGATTAATGATTATAACACATACCACCAGATATCGAGGGTGTGCGTTTAAATAATTACTATACGTGTCTAATAATGAAGAAAATAAAAAAATATGTGTGAAAATAGATTAATGGAATGAAAATTTAAAAAAAATACGGGAAAATTGAATACATAATCCTTTTGGACTGAATTAATGTATAGAATCTTTCATTCGTATGAAATGTTTTAAAACAATCCTCTAAACTTTGGAAGAGTTCCAGGACAGCTTGAAAAATATGTTGATGTTGCATGAAACATTATGGCTGCGTTAGCCGAGTGGTCATGGACTCGATCGGCTTCTTTCGATTTGAATCCGGATATCGCTAAAGGGTCGCCGTGCAGATAGGCTGATGCACGTTAAATCTGTTGAAATCCCAAGTTCTCACATTGGCATATATAGAAATTTGGAGAATGAAGTTCTAAATCAGGTGTCACCTTCGTCATGTGACTGATGTTGAAATGATGAGGTCTGTAGCGAATGTCTCAAGTGTTCCTTTTAGTGTAATGTTATTAATCAAACATTCAATCAATCTATCAATTGCGTGAAATAAATAAGATTTGTAAGAGTAACGACACAGAAATCAGTATTTTCTTTGTCTGGCTTTCAAAAATATTTTTCAATATTAAAGATCTGAAAATTCAAATCTGCATTATTTATTTCGAAAACGATAATTCTTGTATGTAACATGTGTGTAATCTCCTCAAAAAAAAAAAAAGGTTGTGAGTAATTTTTTTTACGAAGATGCGGCCAGTGAGTAAAATTTTCTCCGAACAAAGAACTATGGGTTGGAAAGTTATTGCGTAACTCATCGGTAGTCCTGAGAAAATTCTTCATCTACAAGCACCTTTCTGAGCACACTTCATGACTTAAAAATCCAGCACGTTAGATTGTAAAGCGTTTCATTTTCAATTCATTTTTATTCAACCTCTTTTCATTTAATGCTAGTCCAGATTAAATCTCAGATATCAAACACTACCCCATTGTTTGTTTAAATTAATTAAGGCCACGTCTCTTCTCTTTCGCGGCCCATAAAAAAAACATCCCACAGGGTCTTGTTCCGATAAGATTCGAAATATTTTAGGGAACGCGAGAGTAAAAAATTTTTATGCATCGAGGGGAATTTATGGCGGTGCGCATCGATCACTGTTCACTTTTATGGGGCGCATCAATGGGGGCTGATAAATGGGGCTTTTCGGTCGCCTCTGCCCGTAAATATCGCGGAAATGACAATCGCGACAAAAACCTTCTCGCCGCCTCCCACACTCGCAGAAAAATGAAGAGGCGGACATTTTTGTTCACGTTAACCTATTTGGTCAATTGGTACTCACTTCATCGGGCTTCAGTCAAGACCATTAGGTGAAACGATGGAGACTCTCTTTTGCAAATACATTTTCAATTGATCTTCAAAAATCATTCTTATGATCTAGTGTGATTAGTTGATTTAATAGGGCGGCCGCGGTAGCCTAGTGGTTTCTCGCTGCCGGCAGTTTTCGTCGAGTCATGGGTTCAAATCTTGGTTCCTCTGAAGACTTGCCGTGTAGCCGACACAGATGCGCGTTAAATCTGTCGAGGCTCATTCCATAGGAGTGGTGGGGAAGTATAGAGAGAGAGGTGTCAGCTCAGGTGTAGTCCTTGTCATTTGAGCGAGGTTTAAACTTATGAAGTCCACCGCCAGTAGCCCTATTGTTACTTTTAGTGTGACGTTAATAAAAACCAATTACTCATTGATTTTATTAGCTGAACAGCCATTTTTGGTCACACTGCTTCAAAGGTTCGCTATGTCTAATCTAGACCAGGATTGGGCAAACTATTTTTGGAAAGAATTATTTTTGATGCTCATGGGCGAGGTAAGCGAAGTCATTTACATGGGAAATTCAAATTCATGCAACAAAAAAAAAAGTTTCTTTTTTCATTAGTAAGTGATGTGTTTAATATAATTTTGAGCACACTTGATAATGCAAAAAAGAATAAAATATTTCCATTTATTAAAAAGCTTATTATAGAACTGTGTAAATTTTGCCCCATTGTGATGAATGCAATTATTTTTTCTGAGATAATTTTTCACCAAACAGGAGCTTGAAATCAGTGATTGATTCATGTAAAGTTGTTTGCAATTAGTACTTTGTTAATAATGATCAAAATTGCGATTTTACATACTTCTTTTTCGAAAAAAAAATAGATTTTCACATTAATAAGTACTCACAATTGAGGATATAACTTTTTAAACTTATGATTTTAATTTGCCCTGTTTATCTTCCGAAATGTATTTATAGCTTGATCCATTTTTTAAGCATCTCATTGTTTGCATATTTTCATTTTGCACATCATTCACTTCCAGTTGAAGGTCAGAGGGAAACTTTTCATTTATGCAGCCAAATGGATTACGAAACATCCAAAAGTCTTTAGCTCTTACATTAAGATCCGAAAACGTAATTGTAATTATTTCATACAAAAACTATTACAACCCGCAGGGGCACATTAAATACGAACAGTGGACCAGATTTGGCCAAAGAGCTGTAGTTAGCTGATAACTGATCTAGACTCATTTCCCACTCTAGTATAATTTCTAATTTTGTGTAGTTGGAAAGAAAAATTTTCTTGGTTACATTCGTATTTAAAGTGCTGGTCCTTGGGCTTATGTTGTTCATAGGGATAGGAATTTTTATTACATAATTTTGACACTCATTTATAGCATTATTACATTCCGATCAATTGTTTTATATGGAAGCAAAAATACTCCCAGTTTTCCTGGATATATGAACGTTCATGAGCAATTTTTTATTTGTTTTACTACCATCCAGTTTTTATATAGATGTATTTAATGAATGGGCCTAACATTAATATGAGTGTTCTTTAATAAAATTAATTCAATAAAATATAGTAAAAATAAATTTTAATAATTGAAAATTAGTATATTTTCTCGAACATTAACTTACCAGACACAGAATAGCTGTGGATATTATTAAACGTCACGTAAATAAGTTTATTTTTCTTGTTTTCCAATAGTAGAATATTTAATGTTAGGTGCATCGAGAAAAGCAGCAGAAGGAAAATGGTGTAGTAAAACTATTAGTATATTATATCGTCTAAAATAATCTCTGCACTATTGGTGGGAAAAAGAAGAATCGATTCTACACGATTAGTAATAAATTATGCTGGCGAAATGGAGTATTTAGTTATTGATAACTATTTAACATTAGAAAGTTTATTAATTATTATTAATACTTTTAGTAAAAATTTTGTTACTTTCAAAGTGAGCCCAAGGCGGTCCGCAGTCTATGAGCTTGATCTAGACAGAACTCTGTAAATTCAAGAAAGGAAAGAAAAGAGTTGAATGAAGTGACAGAAAGGGTTAGAAATAGAAATAGAAACGTGTTAGAACATCCAGAAAGGCCTTCAATCGTATTTAGCTAGATTTAGTGAACTCTATAGAAAAAAGAAAAGGTCACGCGGGTACCTGAAGTTGTAATTAAATTATTGACCTAAAAAAAGGCAAGTCCTTAAGAGTAAAGGCTTATGGAAGTAAAGAGAACGATATACATCAGTTAAGAAAATTGCTCTCGTCCCGTAAAAAAACCCTGTCTTCAATAACTTGTGTAACTGTACATTCGGAATATGTGGACTATGACTGATAATCTATTGACGTCGAGCTTAGAAGCAACAAGAGGGCTATTGGTGACGGACCTCATAATTTTGAATCTCGATCAAGTGGAAGGGGACGACACTTAAGATGGACCTCCCTCTATTGAGTTTCCCTCTGTCACAACATGAGGAATTTGAGCCCTCACAATTTTTTAACATACATCAGTATCATAACGCTATATGGTAGAATTTGGTATATAAAGACTTGAACCCATGATTCGACGAAAAAAAAAACCATCAGCAATAAATTCATGACCAAGAACACTAGATTTCCGTGGTCAAGACTACGGTCATATATGATTATTCACATTAAGCATTTTTAGTTTCGTAATCAGCGTTTTCCACTTACGTTTGTTTTTTTTAATTATGTTTCGCGTAAGAATCAGTAGTCTTATGTATAACCTGGGGGTTACCAAAACTAGGTTTACATTAGCTTGTTTCTGGTTATGATAGTTACTCGCAAGTGACAGGCAGCGGGATCGGGTCCCATAGAAGGAAGGATAGATCCTGTTCTTTTAGGCATCGGAGATTTGATGTCTTCCTATCCCATGGTGGAGAGAAGCGATTGACCTTGGTGACGAGGCAATTCGAATCCTAGATCTATCGGTACGACGAAAGCCAGTCTGGTCTTTTTCAGTGCCTTTTACAACTAAGCTAAAAAGAATTCCTTTTCATGTTAGTTATTAATGTATGTTTTTATTAATTTCTGTTATTGTCGAAGACAGGAACGCACACTCCCCTTCAGTATCTCTGTGATAATACGAAGCAAGTTTTTCTGAATGATAGTTTCAGAATGGTAATTCATTCCATTACTTTAATTCTTATACATTCCCTCACTGGGGCATTGAGTGTCGTTCTGACATCATTGACTGTCTCTAGTTGAGATGACGAGTCCATTTGTCGCATATGCAGTAGTCAGTGTGTCAGTAGTTCTGATTCATGAGTGGGTGCTCAGTTAAGCACACAGAAGCAAATTTGCTTCTGGGTTATTCTAACCAATAGTTCTAGGTTGTGCGGCTGCCTAGTGTTGAAGTTCTAGATAACCATTTCGACAGCAGTATGTTTCGCTGCCTATTTTCGAGGAATTTTTTCTACCCCACGTCTTATATGGTAGGGTTGACTTTGAATGACGGTGGCGAATCTAACTCTCTATCTTTCGGTTCAAGGAAAAATCGACAAGTTTTCTTTTGCTGTGCTTTTTATGAAATTCTTTCATACGAAGAAAAGGAAGCTATATATATATTATAAAAACAGCGACTCACCAAGAAGGAGTTGTCCGATGGAGATAAAAAATGGTGGATATGAAAATTATGTACAGAATAGAAAATGTTAAAATTTCAGAAACATTGAATGATTTATTTCAGAGTTACATAGTTACACAGTAAAGAGCTCAATAAAGTGTTGACCCACCTCTAGCCTGGATGCAAGCTGCCACACGACGTGGCATAGAAAGGTAAAGCTCCCTGAAGGTCTTCTGCGGTATTTCTTACCAAATTTGCTCCTATTGTCGGGCGAGGTCTTCAACATTCCCTCGTAGATGTAGTCGCCTTCCCTTCATATCCCAGACATGCTCGATTGGAGAGAGATCTGGATGGCCAATGAAGTGTTTGACAAGCTGTAAGACAGTTCATAGCAACACGTGCAGTCTGTGGTTTGGCATTATCTTAATAAAAAATAAGGCCAGGGTACCGCAAAATTAACGGTCGTAAAACAGGCCTCAGAATGTCGTCGACGTACCGCAGTGCTGTAAATGTGCCTCTAATGACGACCCAAGGGGTCCGACCATCAAGGGAAATGGCACCCCAGACCCTAACGCAATGCAACAGATCCCAAACAGCCACTTATCCCAAACGCAATGCAACAGAAAATTTGATCGTCAAATTGAGAATCGCTTCTTATATACACCTGCTGAGTGCTCAGTTCTGATGCGCTGTAGCTTCCACTATTCATTCATTGGACACCAAATTTTAATCATTTGCATGTTCGGTTCAAATATCATTGCATATAAAATTTCATTACAATCGAGCAACTCCTTCTAGGTGCGTCGGTTTTTTTGTTATAGATTATATATATATATATATATATATATATATATATATATATATATATAT
>BMAW01060649.1:814465-876917 GCA_019974015.1 Nephila pilipes | reverse complement strand
ATATATATATATATATATATATATATATATATATATATATATATATACTTATCAGCAGACTATACCTTATTGATTGCGAATTACATAGCAAGAAAATAGGAAATGAACTTTGCTTTAATTTACTTTATAATTTTAGGATCATTTTCTTATTTTCCATTAAAAATTTACATCATAAAAATATGTATGTAATCTGAAAATTTAATGGTTGTAAGTCATTTAAAAGTCTCAATACATTTCTTTATGAATATCTTGTATGTTATGTATAGTTCTGAAGGTTTTTCTGTAATTTTCCATGTTAGACGCAATTATATAATTTACTAATGGCTCCACGAGGAAAGGACCTTTCAGAAGATCTGAAATATTTAACTATAGCACTGCACAAGGAGAGCAAGTCTCAACGGGAAATCTCTGAAATCATCAAGAAAAAAATTCCTGTTTCAGTGAAAAATTAATGAATATCCAAATATTAATGCTCCAAAATTAAAATTTATATTGAACACCATTTAGGTAAATTTTGCAATCCTGAAACAATTCGCCATGTGCTACGAATGGCAGGATATCATGGTCAGAACATGTGAAGAAAACCGTTGTTAGCAAAAGTTAATCACAAAAAGAGACTTATCTTAGCAAAAGAGAATGTAAATCAGGATTAGATTTTCTGGAATTCTGTAATTTTTTCAGATGAGGGTAAATTCAACATCTATGGATCAGATGAATACCAAAAAGTGTGGAGAAAAGCATTTGCAGCACTCGAACCAAAGAACAGGAGAGGAACTGTTCAATACGGTGGTGTTTCAATTATGGTTTGAGGTTGCATGTCAGCGGCTGGTGTAGGTAATTTAGTAATAATTGATGGAATAACGAGTCATTTTAGTTACCTGAACATTTTAAAAGATAATCTACGTCAAAGCGCAGCAAAATTAGGACTTCAGAAATTGTTATCTTTCAGCTATATAAAGATCCAAAACATATAGCTCGAACTGTACAAGAGTGGCTGCTCTACAACTTTCAAAAAAAGTTCAAAACTCCACCTCAGTCACCCGATATTAACCCTTTGAATACTTGTGAGATTACCTTGATAGACAAATTAGGAAACAAGAGATAACAAATAAGAATGATCTCAGAAGAGTACTTTTGGAGGAGTGGCAGAAAATACCATCTTCTGTGACCCAAAATTTAGAGAACTTAATGTTATCAAGATTAAAGCCAATGTCTGCCCTACTAATTACTAATTTTTAGGTTTTGTAAAAGAAACTTGTAAAAATTATCATTTTTCTATTTTCCTGTTATGCCTGCATACTTATTTTTGTGACATGAATTACATGTTAATTTTAAGTTAAACTATTTTTGCAAATTACATGGTAGTATTTTTGTGACATTTTTCACGTTAAATTAAATTTAAAAGTTAGCTGTTTATTAAATACATTTAAATTTTAAATGTAATAGGATTATACATCACTTATTCTTTTTTTGAAAAACATCAACATTATTAATGTGCACACTTACATTTGGGACTCAGTATATATATATATATATATATATATATATATATATATGCAAGTAAATAGCCTTTTACCCTCTTTCTATCTTTCAATTTCTTTCTACAACCGCAACCTTTCTCTCTTCATATTCAATCCTCAGTCAATTTTGTACGAATTACTTATATCTATTCATTATACTTTTTAGGTTTATCTAATTAATGAAACCACGTTTCATTTGGTTGGAATGAAGCTAGAAACTTAAATGCAAAGTCAGAAATAAACCCAAGATATTTGTTCAGAGAATGTTCACAAATAGCGTATTACAAAAAATGCGTTATTAATCGCATTCAGAATTAAAGTCAAATAGTTTGAAGAATCGAATAGTTGGAATCGAATAGTTTAATAGAATCGAATAGTTGGAATCGAATAGTTTAATAGAATCGAAGAGCTTATGACGTAGTTGATATTTAACCTTCGTACCCTGAATTGGTTCTAAAAGACCAATTTCTTTAATTTATTGTGTGACAGCTGTCATGGGTTTTAATTTTAAGCATTCCTCGAATAGATACATTTATTTAGTTTACTGCTTTTTCAGACTTGTAGATTTGTATTTTCCTTAACAAAGAATGAAAATTACATTTTGCATGATTGGATGACCCATATCCCTAATATGCATTGAAATACATGTAAAATTAAATTTACCATTTTTAGACGGTTCAAATAATACTCCGTAGATGTCACGTCATAGAAAAATATTTTCCTTATCCTTTGGTTTTTAACCGGATATGAATTTTGCTTCATATATAGCGAAAAAGAATGCATCAGTAATTCTCTCTTCAACTACACACCTGAATCCAAAGTTTCAGATGAGAAAAGAAAGAAGCCCGAATTAATTTTATATTATAATGAATTAAAGAGAGAGTAGGTAATGATAAATTAGATGCCGCTTAGACAAGCAAAAGGGAAATTAGTAGATGATCAGTGTGTTTATTCTACGTAACAATTAACCTGACTGCAATAAATATGTTTATTTCAAAGCATTTAAATTCTTCCTGAAAGCAAAACAAGCTGTATAAAAAAATGTCTTTTCTTAAGAGAATACTGGAAAAGGCTTTTAACATCTCTCGGTAATAATATAACGAAATAATATTCCAGTAAAAAATAGAAAAAAAATTACCAATTACAGCAGATGATAAACGTAAACGAGGTGAGCTAGCTTTCTTTGCCAAGAGCAAGTAAATGCGAGCTATAAATATTGTCATTCAAGTTTATTAAGAATAATGGATCTGAAACATAACAAATTTGTAATTAAAGCAATTGTATTACTTCCCAACTTTTTAATAATTGACACCGCTTAGAGATTAGACGGGAAAATCAAGAAAAATGGTGGTGGGAGAGAGTTTTATAAGAGAGATATAAAAAATGAATTGTCTCTATTTATAAACACATGTTAGGACCTAGAATAAATATAAAACCTATTCGTTCTAATAGACAGGCAAAATGTAAAGGCTTTGCAACTTGGTAGGAGAGTTAGGTAGACATCTTAAATGTTAATCTTTTCAATCAAAATAAGATGATTTAGTGGTGGAAATTTTATTAAAAAATTCAGTGTGAGGATTCTGAATTTATTCGCATACGAAGTGAAAATCAAAATAATCGAATCGAGTTCTTCTGAAAGAGCAATTTTGGAAACTTTTTCTTTCTGTAGCTTTGCCGATATATGATGTTCTATCGCGACAAAATACATTTCCTTCCCATGTTTCGAGTTCGAATAAAGTGGAACAAAATCCGTCCATCATTCCATTTCGGTTGACCCCTTTCCACTTCGAATAAAGGAAACCACGACAGTTCCTCCCCCGAAAAGATCGATTCGGAGAGGGGAGGTCGAGGAAAGCAATCGTCTGAAGGTAAACAATCGAACCTCCTCGAAAAAAAAAATCGTCTACTTATTCCTCCTCCGCAAAAGACGAAAGAGAAAAATGGAACGAAAAGAAAGGGGGGAGACACACCAAACGATTCTCGCGAGACGCCGGAGAATGAAAGAGCGCTTAAAGAAAAGAATCCTTTCTCCCCTACCCCCCTTCATCTTTTTTATTCTTTGTTCGGTTGGAACGAGAGCACCTCCAATCATTCTTCCATCCAGCAGAAGAGAAGGATACTTTTTAAGTGTCACGTAGTCCCTCCCCTCCTTTCTCTTTCAAGCCTTCTGCTGTATCAACATCAGTGGGACGTCACAATACGGAAGTGTCGCTTCGTTACCATGGAAACGAAAGGCTAAGTGGCTGTGTAAATGCGAGTAAGATGTCCGGCACGGATAAAGTTCCCCCGGAACAAACGATGACGGTGTATTTGTTTAGAATTAACGCCCTGTGCTACGGGCTATTGATTATTGACCTCGACAAATGACGAGGTCGACATCTGAGCTAGAGTGTCTCTCTCTCTCCTAATTTCCACATTTCATGAGGAATTTGAGACTCACTTTCATGTACCTCTATACATTACCTTCATTATTCCGCATGATAGGTTTTTGCGAGAACGTGGATTCGAACTCACTACCCGACGAAGAATGTAACTAATAGTAGCAGCGAGGAAATCAGGCAGGCAGAAATGCTCTCCTTCCATTTTCTCCCAGCTTCCATTCGAATGAAATAGCTGCGGTAGCCGAGGGCCAGCCTGTTTTTCGTTGAATCGTGAGTTCGAATCTGGATGCAACTAAAGAAACTTCGTGTAGTTGGGCTGTGGTGGTTAAGTCTCTCGAAGCTCCAAGTCCTCCCGTCGAATTGGAGTGGAAGTTTGGAAAGGAAGGTGCCATCCTAGTTGGCAGAGGCTCAAATTTACGAGTCCATCGCCAATAGACCTCATGTTACTCGTGGTCGCGAACTTGCGACTGACGTTGTTTTCGTCGAATCGAAGGTTCGAGCTTTGATGCCACTAGACACTCCGTGTAATGGAGCTGATGAGATTAAATCAGTCAAGGTCTCAAGTCCTCACGTTAGAGAGGTGTGGAAGTTTGAAGAGGGTGATGCTAGCTCAGGTATCGTCCTCGTCACTTGACCGAGGCTCAAAATTATGATATCTGTCGATAACAATCCTCGTGATGTTTCTAAGCACGACTTTAATAAAATAATCAATCAAGCAACGTTACTAAATAATCAATCGTCAACCTGTATAGTTTTCATTGGAACAGAAGTTACGCCACAACATTGAGTTGGAAAACGAGAGTTTTCCCTTTATTAACATCGAAACTTAAAAACCACACGAGGACTATTGGTGTCGGAATTCGTAATTTTGAGTCTTGGCCAAGGGACGAGAACAATATTTGAGCTGCCATTCCCCTCTCCAAACTCTTATATCCTTCCAAAGTGAGGAATTTGAACATATACAGACTTAACGTGAATCAGTCACTCTACAGGATGGGTTTATAGTGGCATCAGGCCTCGAACCCACGCCCCAACTGAAATAACGACAATCATGAGCTCGTGACTTTCATCACACTCTTTTCGATAAAATTAGAGTTTTGAGAATATGGGAGCTTCAGAGACTCTATTACAGTATTGATAATTCAAGGAATGTGCGTCTTTGAATTACTTGCGAATCGTGTGTAAATTAAATGAATTAATGAATCAAGTTTAATTAAATGAATTAATATAATTAAAATGAATTATTTTTACAATCGGACACAAATTTTAAACGTACATTTTTATTCTGTTCCACCAAAGACAGTGACGTCCTGCACTTCTAACCTAACTGAGAAAAAGAAAATTTCGGCTACTGGACCTTCAGGTTCACTACTCACGTTCATTTGTTCTTGTGTTCAGTCCTTATCTTTTGCGGGTTGAAAAGTATGTTACTAGCTTAGGTGTTGTACTCGTGTCATGACCGAGTGTTAGGTGTTGTACTCGTTCTATCACCAACAGTGTTCGTGTTGCTAAGAGTGGCATTAATTTAATATCACCGGTAAAAAACAAATTTTTTGAACATGGGTTTCCTGTCAAACTTCACACTTTGCGTAAAATAATTTTTATACCTTAAATTTTAAGAGCAAAAGGGAATGTCGAGTCAAATGGAATTTATTCAATAATTAGATTTAATAATTTATTTTATTATTTGATGTGGACATCCTCTAAAATAAATACGTGTAAAATTTTTTAGCACAATCAAGCATTATGTTAATTATGCTACATGTAATTAAATTAAAGCAAACGATAAACTATGTTTTTAATTGAATACATTTAACCTAAATGTAATTAAAATTAAGGCAAACGATAAATTATTAAATTGAATATTATATCAGCTACTTGTAATTAAAATTAAAGCAAACGATAAATTTTAAGTGACGGATGTGGCGAGAAACTTGGAGTAAAATTTAATTATTTACTTAAATAATTGTAATCGATTAATTATTATTAATTATAGTTAAATTATCGTATTGTCATCCAAAACAATTGTGTATAGAAAATTTCAGATCAACTGAGAGTTTTAAAATGTAAGAAAACGTTTTTAAAGTTTTGAACCAGACAGTTACAATTGACCCAGACGAAGTTACAATGTGAGTTAAAGAAAACCCATTAAAAATCAAATTACTATGGCTGGGCTTCTGCAGCTCTCTTAAAAATTAGATATTAAGTGATCTAGTTGGATCATGAATCATTAATATGGAAATATGCGATGGAGACTGAAATGACATTTTTTTTTCTCTACAGTGAGTTTGGTAAATACGAGTAATTCGTTTCTGAAATACCCTAGAGATCCTTCTCTATTTTTGGCCTTCGTTCTTCTCAATCAAATTTTGATCTTTTATGTTTTTTCTAGCATCTAGATCATAGATACACATTGTTTAGTGCAGCATTGTCAGATTTGGCTTTGGCACCATAAACCGATTTTCACTCATCCACTCACTGCCCCAGTGGGAAGTGAATTGATGATAAAGGTCTGAAAAATTATTTTGCACCAACAATCGCAAGCCTTGCAGTGAAAAATGTTTAAGAATTTAAATAACTTTTTATTTGTTTTATATTATCTGCAAGATCGAACTTGTGTCAAGAATCCGTGTCCAATATTATGTATCCATGTTAGGAATAGGGAACGGGGTGACTAACTGTAGGATCATTTTTTCCATCCTTTTTTCCAAAGAAATCCATAAGAATGGCGTCCTTCGTAGCCCGAAGCATCGTCGACATAACTTTATCAGCCAGGGTTGCCTTCTTCAGGCCAGATTCTCTAAAAGCAATCCATTGGTTTGATTGTATAGTTTTCGAGAATTATAATGAGGAATCAATGTCTCATAGACGCAAAATGACTACGAAGCATCAATCAAAACTGACCAATGAATCAGCATCAAATTTGTTTCGATGCCGTTAAACGCATTACAGCATTCAATGCTAACACCACAAGTTGGTTTAAAAATACCATCTCTCTCTCTTGTCAAAAGTAGATACATTATCAACCTACATCTTACAAACTGTATTTTGTAACCAAATTTTTTAAAAAAATAGTACAGCATAAACAGCCGTAATTGATTAGAAAGCTAAATAAATTTCCATAAAACTTATTATATCGTAAAATTCGAATGATACACCACTCTCCCAAGAGTAAATCTCCCTCCTATTAAAAACTTGAGGTATATGCCTACCTTTGGAGCACTTTTTTTCCCAAAAAAAAAAATTTTTTTTGGTGAAATATTTATGTTTTTAGCTACAATGGTCTATAAAATTGTGAATTCAAAAGTCATTTTAATGAACTTTTTTTACTTTTCAAATTTTGTCCAATTTGCTTAAAATTTAGTAAGAATTGACATTTACGCTAAAGTTCATATATCAAATTCTAATTAATACACTTCACTTTTTGTTTCAACAATATATTTAATATCCATATATCTGTGTTGTGAAACAGAAAAAAAATGCAGCTATCTCATAAACCTACTGAGTTATATCAAAACTTATAAATACAACACGATTATATAAAAAATATATCATTTTTTATAAAGTAAAAATAGCCACAAAATAAACATTTATATACTTAAAAGCTATATTTGAGATTCACAACATACTTAGAGATGTACAGAACATTGTGGTAAAATTTCATTTGAATAAATGAAATACTTTTTAAGAAATGAGATTTTTCGTAATAAAAAAATTCAAATCGTAGTTTTCCAGAAAATGTAAGTAAAGATTTTAAATGTTTCTTAAGCAAATTATATATTGACATAAATGCATTAAACAACTACCTTAGAAACAATTTCAAACCATTTTTGAAATCGTAAATATGTAGGCTTTAATAAATAGTTATGAAGAAACTTCCAAAACTTTTCACGTAAATGGTGATTTTTGGGTAGACACATATCTGAACATAAATTTCCTCTTCACTCTTTCAAAATACATCATGACACTAGCCCACTCGTCCTATCTATAACGTATTGTACAATCGAGACTCGAATCTAAAACCAGTGCTCCCTTATGGAGGTACCAATACTATGAATTTTTAAACGTATAAAACTCTTAGGAAAAGATATATAATTCGAGAAAAGATTCGTTACACTAATCGAAACGACTGTTCGAAACCCAAATATCTGCTCTCCCCATTAAGAAAATTAAGGAATCCCTTTGATGCCGAAGCACAGCCTCGTCGTTTATGAAAGCAATCGAGTTAATGAAAAGCTCCGGATAAACATATGCAGACGTCCTTAAAAGTGTACATTGAGATAGGAAGCGGAAGAAACCTTGGCTTTTCAATTTAATTGTTTGAAAGGTTTCATCCCACTGCTCTCAGGCAAGAGTAACTTTAAAAAGCTTTACAGTCCTTTTGTTGGGAACCATGACACACACACACACACGCACGCACGCACGCACGCACACACACACACACACACACGCACGCACGCATATATATATAAACATTTAACTTGAAATTAAGGAAATAGAAATGTTTTTCCTTATTAAAGGTGTTTCGCATTAATTGATGCATATGAAAAACTTCACCATATTTCCGATGTTGCCAAATTTTAGTTATTCAATTTTCAACTCAAATTTTCCATTTTATGTACAAGTATAAAAGTTGAATCATATATATCTATTAACTTAACGAATTTTAAGAATTAAAAATATTTTTAATTGTTTAAGGCAATATCACATTTATAAGCTAAGCAATATACTCATATCTTATAAAATGTGATAGAAACCTAATTATGTCTCTAGATTATGCAAAAAAAAGGAGAAAAAAAAACTAAGAATTATGTTACAAAAATCTGTATACAGGAGGTGCTTTTCTAAAAGGTTGCACGATTTTACTTGTAAGACGTATTGTGTGTGCCTGGTATGAGTCAATCAGACATTTATCCAAAATATATTTATTTATATCTTAGATAACTTAATATCTTTAATATTCCTCCAGCCGAACCGCGTTCGTGTAATAACGCAAAGTATAAAGAGAACTGAAACTGACGTTACGGATTCAAAAACCCGGGCATACAAGAGTGCTTCTGATGACGTCACACACGAGGCAATGATCAGCTGGTGATTAACATAAATTATGCTTTGCGAATGAATTATGATTGCATTCACTACAAAGTATCCCCCCAGTGACGAAGGGAACGAAAATCATTTTGAAGTGGATACAATCATAATCAGAAAAAATAATATAAGAATGGACAATATAGAACACTAAGAAATGAATTCTAGTACTATACAAATAAATTTTTACAATGAGAAATTATAAATTGAATATATTTTACCTTTAAATTTCCTCGCACAATTGTTTAGGAAAATGAATGTGTCTCCCATATCTTGTTTTCCTCACATTTGTAGAGAGAGTTTTCTCATTTTATTGCAATTTTTCAGCAGTGAAAAATTTTGAATTGCTGTGGGTGTAACTCTTGGAGGTATTTTCTCTGAAAATTCATAAGCAGGCTTTAATCTGTTTATAGCGACAGTTACACTTTTACCTTTTAGATCAATGACAAAATTTATGTCAGATCGATTTTTAACCATGTGAAGTCCAAAATACGAAGGAGTTAAAGGAGGTCTTACTTTATCAATTCTTAAAAATACATGGGAACAAGAACTTAAAGTTGGATTGACAAAAATTTCTTAATATTAAGTTATATTGTTAGATTTAGCTGTCTCATCATTGAAATTAAATTAGATACATAAGTGGGTGTTATAGTTGCATTTATAATAGAATCGTCACTTAAAAGATCAGATGGTAAAATAATGTAGTGCCATAAACAAGTTGAGAGCTAGTAGCATTCAAATCTTTTTTAATAGCAGTGCGTAAACCTAACAACACTACAGGTAAAACCTCTGTCTATTTTAAGTTTTCGTGAGCCATTAGAGAACTTTTAAGATGCCTATGTAGTCTCTCTATCATATCATTTGATTGCTAGTGGTATGATGCAGAATGTATTCGGTGGCTACTTAAAAGGTTTGTTAGTTCACGAAAAAGTGTGGATTTGAAATTTTTACCTCGATCGGCTGTGATTGTTATTGGCGTTCAAATCTGGATATCCATACGTGCACCAGTGCACGTTCAGTTGTCTCAGCAATAATATCAAGAGTAGGGATTACTTCAGACCATCTAGTGGACCTATTTACGATTGTAAGACAATATTGCTTACCATTAGAAATGGGAAGAGGTCCTATGAAATTTAGGTGGATGTGAGAAAATTGAGCATCTGGTTCGGCAAATGTGCCAAGAGGAGCTTTGGTGTGCTGAAATACCTTAGCATGCTGCTGGCATTTGGCACAAGCACGAACTCTGTCTCTTATGTTAGATTTCATTTTTGGCCAAATGAATTGCTTGAAAATCAAATTTGAAGTATCTGAAGTACTAGGATTAGATAGAAAATGCACATTTTCAAAAATTATTTGCCTGAATGTTTTTGGAATAATAGATCGGGGTTGGTTTGTTGACATATCACAAATGAAATGAATATCCTCCAAAGGAAAATAATGATTTTGTAATTTTAAAGATGTGTTAGATTTTAATAATTGTTCTAATTCAGGGTAATTTATTTGTTCCTGAGCAATCATTTTATAATCTAATTTTGATGGAGTTGTGATAGCATCGATTTCGATTCGCGAAAGAGCATCAGCAACAATATTGTCCTTACCATTAACAGGACGAACGTCAGCTGAGAATTGGGATATATAATTTAAATGTCGAAGTTGATGTGGACTAAATATTTCTGGTTTTTGTTTAAATACAAAAATTAAGGTTTTCTGATTATATAAATTGAAAAATTTCGACCTTCAAGCATATGACGGAATTTTTTTTTATATAATTGCATATAATTCACGATCATATGTAGACCAGTTTCTTTGAATTTAGTTTAGTTTCATTGACAAAAATGCAATTGGTTCCCATTGATCATCACACAATTGTATCAATGTACTTCCAATTGCCACATCTGATGCATCTGTCCAAAAACTTAAAGGAGCACCAGAAATGGGATGTTTTTAGGAGGCCAAGAGCTTCTCAAAGAGCTCTCTTAGCATATGTAAATGTCTTTTCAGCTTTCTCAAACCATTGAAAAGAAGGTTCAGATTTTTTAGTTAATCGCAATGATTTCTTTTTATTAGTATGGCCTTCACGAAATTTAATTAAGGGTGATAGTATATGAGCGGCCTTTGGAAGAAATCTACGATACAAATTGAACATGCCAAAGAATCTACGAAGTTGAGTAAGGATAGTGTGTCTAGGGAATTTTTGAATTGTATATACTCAATCAGGGATTGGAGAAATACCATCTTTAGAAACTGTAAATCCTAAGAAATCCAAGGTAGGAACGCCAAATGTACACTTAGATGATTTAATTGTAAGTCCATAATGATCTAATCTGGAAGAGAGCTCGAAGATGTTCTATGTGCTCTTCATAAGATTGGGAAGAAATTAATATATATTATCGATGAAAATGTTAACACCATCTAATCCTCTAGTGACTTCATCAATAAATCTTTGAAAAGTACTAGTTGCATTGCACAAACCAAATTGCATCCGAGTGCTCTCGAAGAGTCCGAATGGAGTACAAATAGTAGTTTTATAAACATCCTCGGGAGCAATCGGAATCTGATGAAAAACTTTTACTGAATCTACATGTGAAAATATTTGAGTCCCATAAAGTTCGCTGTTGAAATCCAAAACGCTTGGAATGGAATATCTGTGTTGTTTGGTTTGACTGTTGAGGACTTTGTAGTCGCCAATCGTCACCTTCTTTCTTAGGAACTAAATGTAAAGGAGAGGCATAGTTGTTTTTGGATGGGCGCATAGGTCCTAAATCCAACATATGCTGAAATTCCTTTTTAGCAATTTTTAAGCCATCGGGTGCTAGATGATGGGGTTTTGCAAAAACAGAAGGGCCAAAAGTATCAATATAATGCATAACAAAATATTTCACAGTTTGGTTTCCGCAAAGAGCTTTAACAATATTAGGAAAATCATTCAATAGTTTTGAAAAATGATCATCACAAAATATAGATTTTACAAAATATACATCAGCATTATTAAGAATACCATGAGCTTTTAATTTTGTTTGATTTCTTAGATCTGGTTGCAAATTTAAATGATGTAAAAAATCTACTCCAATAATTGCAGTTTTAACATTACAAACATAAAAAAGGATAAAATTTTTTTTCTTAAACCTAAATCTAAAGATAATAATTTTTATTTATAAACATTTATTGTAGTACCATTAGCAGCAAAGAAGTTTTTGAGTTTTTTCAGATCTGGTAGCAGGAATTAAACAGTCACTACCTGTGTCAACAAGAAAATTTACATTTGTTTTACGATCACGAAGAAAAAGGTGACGAGAAATAATGGGCGAGGCGTATGTCACCGCTACTCCTTGCCGTTAGAACTTAATGGATAATTGCAAGGTGAGATGCATTTACAAGCTTTTGTTCCATATTTACGATGATATAAAAACTGTTCATCTTTAACAGCTGTGCTTTTCTGATAAAAACAAGGTTGACGATTTCGAGAATGACTTCTCGAACGACGTAACAATGCAACTTTTTTGTGAAGCAATCTAATTCCAGTCAACAATTCAGAGTCTGGAGAAACATATGTTGCTAAAAAAATCAGAAACTGCACTTTCTTGAATGCATGAGATATCCAAAATGTTATCCGCAATTTCTGCAGCTTTCTGTGTAGTCAGTAGAGATATAGGTGTTAAAATAGATTGAACAATAGACGGTAAACGTTTAAAAAATAATTCAAGTAGAAGTGAATCGGCAACATTTTGATTTTCAGCACGTTGTTGCATTACTCTCAAAAGCTCCGAGGGCTTTTGATCATGGAGTTGTTCTCCCACCAGGAGTCGGCGAATTTCTCGAGTTTTGCTTTCCCCATATCGGGAAATAATTTCCCTCTTAACAGGGCATAAGGATCAGTCTTGTCGGGCAAAATAATTATATCTCGAACAGTCAAGGCTATTTCAGATGGTAGAGAAGCAACGCAGTGATTATATTTTGTACGAGAAGTTGTAATGGTTTTCAGAAGCGCTAATTCAAAAGTTGATTCAAGCATAATAAACAACAATGATGGGTCTGTTGGAATTAAAGCAGGAATTTCGATTACTAAAACTTCTTCCATTGTGATAAATCAAAAGGATACTTCAAATATGAAATAAGAGTTTTGGAATTTTATCTTTGCCTGCAAAACAAAACTATCCCAAATTTGCTCAACTAATCAGAAGGATAGTAACTTCCGGTTGTCCAAATTTAAGGTCATTATTGTTTCAGTTAATATGGTTTCGAAGGAAGACAATTTGTGTAGACCTTTCGAATATGATAATTCAGTTAAGGAGAAATAAAAAAAATCTTACATTTAAATTATAAAGATGGTGGATACAACTAGTCTAGTGTGGAAGCTATTATATAAAGAATTATACGAAACAAAACTAAAATCAAACTAAATCTAAAACTAAACTAAATCTTGTAGTGGACAACGAATGATTTTGAATGACCGACGTGCCTCAATAGTGACGAGGCAAAAAAGTGAGGTGAAATCCAAAATTATCCCCTCCTAAACTAATAGAATTTGTTGGTGCGACAGATAGTAAGAGTGTTATTGTGGAAATGTTTGAAAATATTTTCCATCTGAAGGATTTCATGGCAGAATAATGCGAAGAAAGCCATTCATATCCAGAGCAAATCAAAATTAAAGGCTGAAATCTTTCCTAATGAATCTATCTAGAAGAACACACATATTTATATGTATATATATATATATATATATATATATATCCAAAAGAATTTGGATTTTTAGCAAACTATTCTTTTTAACAATGAGTAAATAAATTTCTTTCGAAAGAGATGGGAGTGGTTAAGTTTCACGGCACAAAAACGAAGAATTGGAACTCATAATTTCGTTCCTACAATGGTGTATGGTGGACAAGGAGAATGGTGGATGGTGGATGTATGGTGGGCAAGGAGTCCATATCAGCAGCTATTGTTGGGAGATTAACCTTAACTAAAGGTACAACGTATCGTTTCAAATAATCGAAGTTGGCATCTGTATACATTTGCGAATAACGTGCACGCATCTGTTGACAATTTATAGCTTGGACGCCTATGTATCTTTCAACACGATAACGATCCAAAACACACACCAAAGATTAGGAAAGAGTGGCCCTTTCACATAGTACATACACAAAATTACATACCTCTCTGAGTCATCAGATTTAAATCCCTACGAATACATATGGGATGAAATTGACAAGGAGTTAGAAAATAGGAATTCCAAGATTAAGATTCCTTAAAAAATTCATTATTGCAAGTGAGGTTTAAAATTACTTCAGATACCATAAGAAATATTATTGTCTTAATATTTAGAAGATTATTTTTTTTTGTTACACATGGTAGAGTTACACGATGTTAAATTATTTTCTATCGCCTAAGTAATGTGAATTTTTCATTTTCTTCCATGTGTATGTATACTTTTGTATTGTGTTTTTTCATTAAATGAATTGTTTTTCATTTATCTCAGTTTGAAGTACAGTGGCTCTCAAAATTGAGTATACACCTTCCTTTTTCTATATTAAAAATATAAAAAAGAGATATTGAATATTTATATAAAATTAATATATATATATATACACAGATGGAGGGCAAAATAATACGAACACCTGTGAAAAAGTATGAAGTATTTCACACCTGCAGTACAGCCGCGCCACCTGCAACAGAAGTCTGACTCCTAGTGAGCCGGAAGTGGAAGGTATCAGTCTCTCAACAGCAGTCACCTGCGTTGCATGCGTCTATCGAACTGTCTGTGATAAGTTGAAATGTCAGACCTGTCAGAGTTCCAAAGAGGAATGATTGTTGAAGCGTGTTTAAGTGGAGCATCGGTTACGGCAGCAGCAAACCTTTTGGGGTTTGCAAGGAGTGCGGTATCAGCCGTAATGACAGCGTACACGAAAGAGGGTAAGACGACGTCTTCAAAGCACAACAGTGGCCGAAAGTCAAAGCTTGCTGATAGGGATAGACGGGTCATGAAGCGCATAGTAGCCCGAAAGCACAATAAATCATTACCCGAGATAACATTCGAAATGAACAGTCATCTCCAGGACCCCGTTTCAACAAAAAATATCAAAAGGGAACTTCATGCTGCGAACATTTATGGCAGAGTGGCAATTCGTAAGCCCTTGATGACAGCAACTAATGCTTTCAAGCGACGCCAATGGTGTAGAGATCACAAAGGCTGGTCCCTACAGCATTGGCAACAGGTAATATGGTCAGATGAATTGTCATTCACCCTATTTCAGACGACCGTACGTGTTTATGTCTGAAGAACGCCCACAGAAGCGTTTAATTCTGAATGCCTCTTGCCGACTGTGAGCATGGGGAGGGGGCTCCATTTTGGTATGGGATGCGATATCTTGGACCACTTGTTATTCTACATGGGAGAATCAAATCCAATCACTATCTAAACATTCTAGGGGATCTTGTCCATCCTTATATCCAGACTGTATTCTCTGAAGAGCGACCGCTTTTTCAAGACGACAACGCCTCTATCCACACAGCTAGGTGTGTTCAAGCATGGTTCGAAGAGCATGACGATGAAGTTAAACATCTTGCCTGGCCCCCTCAGTCTCCGGACTTGAATATTATTGAACATTTATGGGAATATTTGGAGTCCAATCATCGTTCCCGATTTCCACCTCCATCCAACCTTTCGGCAATAGAGTCCGTTCTGCAGGAGAAATGGCTTAATATTCCTTTAAATATTGTCCATGACCTTTATGCATCTATCCCACATCGCATTAAATTTGTACTTCAGTCAAAGGGTGGTCCAACCCCATATTAATAAGAAATTTCCATTATTTCACAGGTGTTCGTATTATTTTGTCCTCCATCTGTATATCTGTATATAAATATATATCCTAAACCCAAATTTTCAGCACTTTGCCTTAAATTATTTTTCAGAATGTTCAAGTATTAAATTTTGTCCATGATGTCATCAATAAACACTAAACTTCCCACACCATTGGCTCATATACAGCACCATACGAGTACAGAGACACCCCCATACTTGATAGTAGGAATAGTGTTTTTAGCTAGCAACTCACTATTACGTTTTCGCCAAACACAGCATTATTCATCACTTCTTAAAACATTAAATTTACTTTAATCACTAAATATAACTCGATTCCAGAATTCTGGAGACCTTGAAATACGATTTTCAGTAAATGAAAGCCTTTTTTCCTGGTTTCGCTCAGAAATGAAAGGCTTTCTCTTGGACACACGACCATTAAAGCCTGCTTTCCTGAGTAATCTTCTAATTATTTCTGCAGAAACATGTCTTTGTATCTTAGGAGAAGTGGTTGTAATAATTTTTGGAGCACTCTCCTTGGGAGTTTTGGTCACTTTTCGTGGGCCCCTCCTACTTGTTCTGTCATCCAGGATCTCCTTTCGTCCTCTTCCCTATTTTTAACGTGTTCCAATTATTTTTACTTTTTGATGATTTTTGAACACAATTTTACAAATTAAATTTTTCTAAGAGATTTACCTTCTTCACAGCCATTTTAACGACCAGCTCTATAACTTGAGCTACACTTTTCGTTATGGAACCCATTTTAAAGATTAAAAGTTAATTTTTCTACAAGAAATTTCTACATTAGGATCTAAATCTACAAAAAAGTATCAAACACAAAAACTTTAGTAAAATAGTAGTTGCTAATTTATCAGATTGTGGTCACTTTCTCAAAGTGTATACTTAATTCGATTTAATTAAGTCAGAAAAGGAAAATAGTTTTATTATTATATTAACTTCATGTTTATTTTCGAGATAAATATCTAATTTAAGAAGCAATTCATCATTCGGTATTAAAACAAACTTTTACATAAAACTTTTTACCACATGCTTGTATTTTCAAAGTAAAGAAAGTGAGATGTATACTCAATTTTGGGAACAACTGTATTTCTTAAATTTACATAAATTTATGTGAACATTGTTTTGTATTTCAATATAAAAATATTGCAACTTTTCAGTTTTCATAATTACACAAAAATACCATTTTTGGGGGTGTTTGTTGACTTTCGTGACCTACTCTCTCTCTCTCTCTCTATATATATATATATATATATATATAGTGTGTATAGCATAACACACAGTATTTACACTTGAAATAATTTTCAAATTTAATAAAAGTCATCTAATAATTATTTATTTATTAAATTTCTTTAAAATACAAAAAAACAAGAAATTTATGGATTTTGATGCAAAATTCCTTGATTTCGACACATGATCACCGACATTCGACACACTCATCACGGAAAGACGGAGTGAAGTAAATGAAGAGACTAACGGCGTTTGGCCCACTTGTGGTACACCTGGTGATGATAATTGGAACTGTGTCTGCCTGCTAGACAGATCCCCACAAGAGATTTACTTTTGGAAGAATATCATCTTTTACGCAGGATGATAATAAATTTACTTTACATCTGACAAAGATGGAATAGTTTGCACAGAAAATCAAATATTTCTCTCACTCTAAAAAGAAAAATCTTACCACAGCTTCACTCCAGTTTAGGGTTGTATAGTTGCGAGCGAAGTTGGAAAATTTGTAACGAGTTTCGAAGTTGGAATATTATGAACAATATAGTTTATGTAGATACAGTTAAGAATTCGAAAGAATATGCTTCTTTCTTAAAGTTAGGTTTTGATAAAAATTTCATATTTGAGTAAGCCATAACTCGAAACATATAGCACATATTGGGAAGAATGTGGAGTCTTTATAACTGTCAACAACAGCTAAATTCTTTTCCCTACTCTCCAGATATGAATGCATTGAAATTTTTTTTTCCATGCTCAGTAAGGCTGCGAAAAAATATAAAATAACCCCCAAGGATGATTTAAAAAAAGTGTTCTACTGGAAAAAATGGCGTTAAATATCTTCAGATGCAGCTAAGAAAGTTTTCGAACATATACCACGACGCTTGAAGGAAATAATAGAAGCTAATGGACAAATAAAAAATTATTGAGATGTCCTTTTTTATTAAAAATTAACTTGAATATTCTTCAGTGCACGGGTGAAATTTTAAAATAAAACCCTAATGAATAAATTATCGAAAACAAGGATTCATGAGAGCTTATGTATATGCGCGACGTAATATGCGTCAGAATTATGCGTAGCGGAACAGTTGTCTTTCTTTGTGAGGGGAAAAAACATGAAAAAACCAGAAGATTGCATTCTGAGTAATAGAAAAATTATACAGAATTTCCTTATGTATTTCCCCTAGTTCTTTTTTAAGCCGTCAAAGCATTCCCAACATGATTCGTGTGGTTTGATCAAGTCATTGGATTCGCTTAAACAATAATTAAACATCAAGTTTTATATTAGATTCCATTTGGAAAAAATTAATGTGGCTCTGTTATTTTTAACAGACTTCAAAAAATAGAATTGCGTTAAAAAAACTTATTAAAATGTGCATCCCTTAAGCGAAAATGTTTTGAGAAAAGAATTGTTCCAACTGCTCGAAAACATGGAAACAAGAAGAAAAAAGAGGAGAAATGGTTCGAAAAATTATAAACCTTTTTTTTTTGCGGAAATAGGCTTACGACGCCTATCATACATCAGCAAAGCATCCTGAACAATTCGGACTGATACGATTAATGCTGTGGATTTGTATAGAAGACAGTCAAAAACTCAAATTTATATAATAGATAACAAAAAAGTCCATAGCTGTATTCTGAATTTTTCAAAGCAAAAATCTATTAGAAATTTATTAAAATGTTGCAAATACTTTTATTTTCCACTCTTACTTTTTCGTTTCTCTGTATTATTACAAAAATAACTTATCAGTTTGCTTGAAAAATATTATTGCTCTTATTGGTATTGAGTTATTTGCATTAAAATTATATTTATCGAGAAAAAGTAATATGTATTCGCTATTTTTGGTTTCACTATATGTATTTTCAAAATGAAGTATGAAATATTTGTTATCAAACTTTCCACCGTTTTGTATTAACCCCACTGTGAAAAATCCTTTTCTGGTTTTCTGAAATAAATTGAAGGCGGAAACTACAAATTTTTCGTGAAGAGATCGCAATTTGACTTCCCACGCGCAGCCGACATATATTACAGGAATTTAATAAAAATTGTTTCGTCCCTACCGAAATTGAATTTTGTTGCCGTGTTCTCATTTATTGTACGCGTACTTCTCCGTTAATCCATTTCGTACGTTCACCGTCGCTAGTAAGCCTTCTCTGAGAAAATTTACTTTGCTTACGGCTCCAGTCAAAAAATGAGTACCATAACTTAAAATTTTGTTCAGAATCATTGCTCTGATTTCTGCCGTTTCGTATTTGAAGCACTAAAAGCAACCGATGACCTATAGTCGCGAAATGAGTGAGTAATGGTGAAGTTTAATGTTGCAAGAACCAGGTATGACTCTGCTGCGCCAAACAAAGTGTAACTGTGATCTAGAATTTAAAGACAATGGGGCGTGGGAAGGAACAAAAAACTTGGTAATAAGGAGGGTCTAAAAAGCAATTGATCGCTAGATATCCCGGGAACACATCACTCGTTTTTCCAAACAAAAAAGATAGTAAAAAAGAAAGGGAACAAGTCACATAAGAACAGAAAATAAGTCCCATGGGAAAGGGAATAGATCAATATGGTGCCTCGGGCGATTGATTGATTAGTTTCATTAACGTCACACTATAAGCAACACTAGGTCTATTGACGACGGACCTCCTAATTTTGATCTTCGGTCAAGTGAAGAGGACAACACCTGAGCTGGTACCTTCCTCTCCTAACGTCCACACCACGCTATTGGAAGACTTTGAACAACAACAGATTTATAACATGCATCAGCCCCGGTTACATGGCAGGTTTCTAGAGGCATCAAGATTCGAACCCACGACTCGACGAAAACTGCTAGACTCGAGCCCGGGACCATGACCACTAGGAGGAAACAGTCAGGCTACTTCATTACATTGATATTTAGTGTTATGATCTCCGGTTGCATGTCAGCAAAATTATCGGCAGAATTTTCATGATTAATGAGAATTTAAATGCTAAAAAAAAACATAAAATAAATATTTTAGACTTCCGTATATTATATTTTCAAGGATTATGCGTCATTTATTTTTGAACGTGATTCAGTTTTATGTCATGTTGGTGTTTGTGCAAAAAGTGGTTTTAAGATAATCATATTCCGCCCCTGGATTTGTCTGGGAATAGCCCGTTCCTTAATTTGATCGAAAATCTCTGGACACAACTAAAGAAACTTATTATACAGAGAATGGGAATGAACTAAATAAATAGTAGCAAGCGTTTAATATTATTTTTATGATACAGCTGCTTCAGAACTAGAAAACTTAATTATGTCCACGGAAAGGCGTTGTCGCTCCTCTGTTGATTCTAAATGTTTCCTAACAATTATTAACTTACATTGTGAGAAGTTTTGTACTGCTAATTTTTTCTATGGGCTCAAATACTCTTCATAAGTACTATTCTAATAAAAAATTACTCTATAAAAAGGTATCACATTTGCATTAAATTATCTTTTTATTGATATATATTTAAATGAATATATTTCAATAATTTTTTTTAATTATCTTTTTATTGATAAGATTGATTTTGCACCTCTTTTATTAAATTGTTTAATCTAAATTTACGTAATAACTGGTGAATAGCTCCCCCCTTCTGTTTCCAGAAAAGAGTTGCCCTTAATAAATATGTGGTTTACTTTATCTGGCCATTGTCCTGTTCTACATATAATTTTATAGTATTACTCTAAAGTAAAAGTGGAATTATGAGTCCTCAGAATTCGAATTTGTATTTTTACCCAGAGGTTTTTCCACAATTTTGGTTACTTGGTCCTTTAATTAATGTTCTGTGGTATGGTTTTTGTAGTGTTTGGCAAACAACAGCCATTTTCGACAATGAACGTAACTAACTGTAACTTTTTCTTGAGATTGAGCATACATTCCAGTAGAACTCAAAATTCTTATTGAACTTTGACTCTGTGTGTTGAAATTTAATAACACTCAAAATATTGCGAAGAAATATATCAATGTAACCAGTTAATCGACCAAATTTTTTGTGTCATGGATACATTGACTTTTTTAGTAAGGAATGAAGGGTTATAACACACACACAAAGTTTTAAGAACTATTGAAATTCGAGTCGGCTAATATTTCTCTTGAGACTTGATCAATTTTTTATCGCAGTTTATCTATTTACTCTATGTCCAGTGACATAGAGAGAGAGAGAGTAGGTGCCAAGACGTCGCACCCCTTCCCCTAGCAACAAGAAGGCGGGAGGGTGGCATGTGATTGAAAAATATTCGAATGCTAGCCTCCCCTTACATTCTCAAGGCATAAATCTTCTTCTTCCATGAAAGGTTGCACCCGAAGGCGCCATTCTTTCTCAGTGGACTTTCATAAATTCACTTCACTCGAGACTATAAATCCCTTCCCCCCTTCCCAAGTAGCTCTTCCTCCTATTAGTAGAGGGTGGATCAAAATAGATCTTGTCTTAGAAGCTCGTACCATTTCGTTCGGTAGTCGAACGCAGGTCACTTTAATAAGTTTGCGGTATTTGACAACACAAATACTTTTTAAGGTGGCGAATTTTTTTTAATTCTATATGTTTTTGCCGTACACTTACCTTTTTAAAGAATTAATTTGTATTTGTCTAGGAATTGCAAAAGTAGTGAAAAATGCTTAGCATAAAATCGGTTGACACAAAATAAAACTGCGGTCCCAACAAAATATTGTGTATGTCATGCATTTTTTCTTATAATGCGAAAAAAAATCGCTTAACACAAAAAGAATTCGCTTCCCTTACGCAGATTTTTCGCTTGTTTTATTCTTCTTCAGAGCGAATAAAATAAACAGTGGTTGCTACTGTTGCTAAGTTACTGCTTATTTTTTGGGTATATAGAGACTCAGCCGTTATCAAAACATTTCGATCTACTGATCGGTGAGTTTTTGAATTCGATGATGGGTGTGTCAAAATTTGTACAGCTGTGATCGAAAGCAGTGAATTTCAAGCTTTTTGTATTTTACATTGGTTAACTTTTTATTTATAAGTGACAGAGGAATCGGGATGCAAACAAAACGCTATTTCGATTGAAACGAAGATAGAGCTGCTCTTGAGGAAGTTGAAAACACAGGTCGATAACAGAACTCTGTAAACCTTTGGAATTGCATTCTTTATCGCTATGTAACGAGTTCAAAGCATGCAGTACCTGCAAGTGTACCTTTTGGCAGGGAATCGAATAACTAAACGACACCTAAGATATTTTCGAGTATTTTTGCTTGCTTGCTTTTCTCTCCCTTTTTGCACGCGAAAGCTTAACTCAATTTTTTTTAAACATATTTCTCACTATACTTTCTCAAATCTAGACAATTGTATTTATTGAAACGGAATAAAATGCATCTGAAAGAACAAAAAATAAAGGTTTAGTCTGTTTGATTATTTTTTTCTTCGAATATCAGCAAATATTTTATAGGTTTTTTTTGCAACATTCGAAAATCCGCAGACAAATAAATCACGACGCCAGACATAAAATATATTCGAAAATCAAAAGGAAAAAAATAAAGTAAACAGACAGTAGCTTGCTTATCATTAATGTTCCTTTTCTTATATTTCCTTTCCTCCTGTTTCATAATTCCTTTCATTAAAGTTCCTTTTTTTATATATGAACATCTCGCTATTTCAATGAATACAACAATGTAGATTTTAAAAAGTAATTAGAAATTCATAGTATTAATATTAAATTCTCGAATTCAAAATGATAGAAGGGAGTCTTCAAATAAAACTTAACTCATTGACTGATTTTATTAATGTCACACTGGAAGAAGCACAATGGCTATTGGCGACGGACTTCGTCATTTTAAACCACGGTCGAGAGACGAGGACGATTCTTGAGCTAGCACCTCCCTCTCCTAACTTCCACAACACGCCATTGGAGGACTGTAAGGTTGGACAGATTTAACGTGCATTAGCCCCGGCTACACGGAAGGTATTTAGTGGCATCAAGGTTCGAACACACGACTCGAAGAAAACTGCCAATAGCGAGTCCATGACCATGACCACGCGGCCACAAAAAACTTAACTCAAACTTTTGGAAGAATAAATTAAAATTCATATCAAATATCATATATTTTTTTCATACCACGTGCATCGTAATCTACTTTTTATTTTAATTCGCATGCAAACAGAAATCGAAAACTAGAAGAAGAATCGAGACCGATTTTGCTTTCAAAAATTAGACACTGATACAGAGATGTCAAAAAGAAAAAAGACAATTTCAAAAATAAATAACTTCTTTTTATTTATTAACAATTCATAATTTTGTTCTTTTATGAACAGAAAACACACTTTATAAAAAATAAATTTCATTTAGTTTTGGAAAATACTGTCTTTAAATAACTATCAATTTGATGCTGCCACTAACGCGCTCTTGATAAGAAGTAAACCATCATCTGTCGTCAGGTTTCTTTGCTTATTTCTGCAAATTATTTCCGTATGTTGACCTATATTTCAAATGCCTCCATAGAATGACATCTGGAGGAGTTCAGTCAAGTGAGAGTAGCGGTCGCTTGATTTTAGAGTTCCACGAAACTATCCTCCTTCAGAAAATTTGTCTTAAGAGTTAAGTGATTTTTGACCCAGTAGAGGTGAGAAGGGATATGACCTAGAGTACTGGCGATATTTCGAAATTTCAATGGTTTTTTCCAATGGGTTCGAAGAATGTTGACTTGTCTCATTTTGTTTCCCCTTTACCAAGCTGGCTAAGAGAGATATCTCTTTCGGTATAGTTATTAAGCCGTTTTAACTTCTGGCGTTGTTGTTGAAGAGAGCTGCATACTCCCTCTTTAATATCATCGAGATGATACGCATTTTAACTAATATTTGTACAGAAGATAACTTTTCCAGTCAGTACTGCAATTGATATACATCCCTTCCCTGTTGAATTGAGTTTTGGGGGGAAGAATTTTCCATTTGGCGTCAACGACTGTCTTGAGTTGAATGGCGAGTCTTGTCGACACGTGCGCCATAGCCGGAATATCACTAATTATGATTTATGTGCGCTTGTCTTAGACACACACTGAGGCAAGTGTTTTGAATCGAGGGCATCTGCAACGAGTGGTTCTGCTGCCATCTAGCGCTCAAGTCTTGGGTAACCACTTCGGCGTTAAGTGATTTTCAACCTCGTAGAGAGGGAAGGGAGTTGACCTTGGACTGCCGGCGGCATAGCATAGCATTTTTAGCATAGGTCCTTTCCACTTGACCTTGGCTCATAAGTAAGAAACCTGTCATCTATAGCACTCATGTTGTTTCACAATGCCACACTAATAAAAAATAAATCAATCGAAACAACCAAAATTAAAGATGAATTATGTTTTGGTGAGTATAAGAATTTCAAAGTGCAGCTCAAACCATAAAATTCTATTACTTTGAAAGAAAAGTCTAACAGAACATATCATTCAATCAAAAAAGTGTATCGTAATACAAATATTACAGAGAAATATAACTATATTAATGTAGAGCACATGTGATCAATGCAGAGAACAAACTTTTATATGTTAAGTCTGACGAGACTCAAGGTTCTCAGATAAGGAAGTTGTTGAAGTCTAAACAGCAAGGTGCTGGCTCAGATGTTGTCCTCGACCGATAACCCTTAAGTAGTTTCTAAATTCATCAATCAATCAATCCATGGATAAGAAATCAATCAGTCTTTACCAAACTAATGCGTATGGATTTTGAGCTCCGACAGAGTGAATAGGTACCTCTGTCAAACAATTTTCACAGGACAAATTTTCAGTAGCATCAGGAGCGGAAATAAAGCCAGAAATGAATTCATGAGTATGACCACTTGGTTATCGCTACCATTTGCAATAACAGATTCAAAGCATAAGAAGATGATTGATTTGTGGATGTCTTATGCATATTTTATATATATATATATATGTATAATGAATGTCCTTCTTTCAAATATACTATTTGATTAAACTAAAAAAACAGTCGAAACCACCAAGTTCAAGTTTAATTATTTATTTTATTGTAGCAGAGAGAGAGAGAGAGCATTTCCACACGGATGGAGATACAATTCCGCAGTTGGATAAACGAACAAAAATCAGAAGAGGGCAGAAGAAATTTTTTTCTCTTGTTTGGTGTTTTATAGTAGGGATTTTTATCCCAGATCACGTGTGATGAATGAAGGGATTTTGAGGGATTTTAGATGCAGACTTGAAGTCTAGTAAGGATCATCTCTACAGGTCTGAAGCCGTGTGAACTGCATTCTCAGAGACTTTTTAAGAACGTGTGATTGCATTAATTAATTTAAAAATTAATGGTATCAGGAAATAAGAATGAATGTTTTATTATTGAGTGAGAGAATGGAAAAAATTAGGAAATTTTAAATTATTATTACGAGAAACTATTAAGAATTAAAGTTAAATCATTACATATACACACATGCATATATATTGCTTTTATTTTCACAAATATTTTTTTCTCTAGTTACATTACAGTAAAATCATTTTATAAATGCATAAATGTGCATTTTATTTTGTTCGGGGCACAAACGAAAAGTATTTGTAACCACCGAGTCAACGTTTGCTTGACTGAAACTCCCAAGCAAAGTCAATAATGCATTTCTCCTCCTTATGAGGAACCAGAGCCTGTTATCGATAATCGGTAAATTTCATTTCCGATACGATTATCTTTTGTGCGTATCGGAATCGCTTTCCAATAATGGACTCATGAATGTAGGACTAGTCATAAAAGTGACGTGAGAATGAAATATGCAAAGTGCTCCTTGTTTCGTGGTTATAACCGCACCATAAACTTCTAATAAGAGAACCATGAAACGTCGATGTAAATTCCTGGGAATCGTACATCCCGAGCGAAAAATGTCTTGCGACTTTCATTATGGTAAGACTATGTACCTTTTCTCTAAAACCGTACATCTATCTATATTTCCGTACACAATTGGAACTTCTGAGCTAAATTTCTGGGATAAGATCACATAAGAATCCCCTAGTTCGCAAAAACATAGGTAATTTTCCGTGAGTCGCGCGCAAGTGATAAACCGCCAAATATATGTTTTTATCTTTTTAGTTTACTAATGAGGAAAATAGTTTTTCATAAAATGATGATTCTTTTTACAAAGATGCGTTTTTTTATTTATTTCTGAAAGAATTTATATTACTAATTCGTTGAGTGGTCGCCGAGACGAAATTCTGATGTTGACGAAATTTGCCCCCGGCTAACGGAAAAGTATCCAAAAGTATATTAGAAAATGTAATAGAATGTCGATGGTAATGTGTACATAAAAATGGAATAAGAATATTATTTTAACCTTCTAACTAGCAGGTTAGGTGTTTTAAAAGCTAGTTTTAGGTGTTTTTAAAGTTAATAAATTTTGCCTATATGGAAAAAAAAGACACATGAATAACTACTTTCAAAATCCGTGTCAGAATCTGAGAATCCGAATCATCCATCAAATTTACTTTTATTTTTTGAAATGTGTGGATATACATCATCAATCCCATTGCTTTCCGTACTATAATTTATAGCCTCTTCATATTTAAAATCTGTTTCTCTGCCGTCCGTACAGTTACTGATGCAGCATTCTCTTTTAAAAGCTAAAACTACTGCTTCAGACAGCATATATATATATTTTTTTTTTCGTTTCGAAACACATTTTCTCTTATGGAATTTGAATTTTAGACAAATTTTTGAGGGTGGGAAAAACTGTTTTAGCAGCTTGTACATGGATCGGCAAATATTTTGAAATATACGGTACATAAAATGGTAGGGGACATTTAAATAAAAAAAAAGGAATTTCATATTAAGTTTTCCAACACCTTCCTTGTTGTACAGTTGTGATAAAAAGGGACACTCTTGATAAAACTAAGCAATTTTCTCTGCAGCTAGGCAAAATTGGTATCGATGGCTTGAAGGGAACACAATTATGTTGCTAACTGAATAATTAACTTCTAAAACAGAATTTTCTTAGTATGGAAAATTAGTAAAAGGTAATTATAGGTAATAACTATGTTATTATTAATAAAGTCCATGAATTAAATAAATAGGAAATGCGGAGACTTTTTTCGAAAATAACTAGAAATAATAAAATTTATATTATTAATAATACATTAGAATAAATTAGAAAACATGTTGAGAAGTTTAAAATATATACAAACAAGACCCATTATAGTGAACCGTTTGCGGGCCCGATAAAAACTTCACTGTCACTTAAGGTTCAATATATATTTAATTTTGTGGGATTATTGAAATTTCTTACGGTATGATACTAATTTTGTTATGAACAATCATTGTGATTACACACACTCACACACAATTTACTAATATATATATATATATATATATGGTTTACGACAAAGAGGGTGAAAGAGTGGGATTTGAGTTTGAAATTTAAGGAATACTGTCTTCAGGATCCTAATAAATACACGTAGATTTTTTTCTAAAAAACTCGAAAAAAAATATGTAAGGGAAATTTCAGTTCACTATAAACGGACTCAATTTTTTTCGGGAGTAATCACTGTTAGCATTTAAAATAACATTTGTTTAAAAGGAATCGGAAAAAGTTCAAAATAACCTGGAATTTATTATATACCGAGTTCACTATAACGAGGTTCGATTGCAGTTTATTATGTTTCCTCTTTTCTTTTCTTCTTCTTTTGTGGCCACTGTAGCTTAGTGGTCATGATCAGCGATTTACGTCTCGTGCTTTGATGCCTCTTAAGACCCGCCTTGTAGCCGTGGCTGATAAAAGTTAAATCTGCCGTGGCTCAAAGTCCTCCCGTTGGCACGATGTATAAGTTAGGAGAAGGAGGGGGTGGCTCAGGTATCGTCATCGTCTCTTGACAGAAAATTTACAAATCTGTCACCAATAGCTCTCCTGTTACTTCTAGTGCAACATTCTAGTAAGAAAACGAAACATTTTTTTTTTGTATAATTAGATATAGAATAGTCTAAGTAGTCCAAGATCCTAAACTCATTCAAATTTGATTATTAGTTCCAGATATAACCGAAGGAAACTGTTAGGAGAGTATATCTACTTTCAAACGATTCATACTATTTTTACGTTTCTCAACACCGTATTATGATTCAACCTATAGTTAGGATTTATACACTTATAAACGACTCTTTAAAACTCCGTGATCTCTAAATTACTTCAAATTCTAAAATTTCTTGAAACATGTGAGGGAATGTTATGAAAATCTGAATTTGGGGATTTATGACAATATGTACCCCTCTGAGATCTACTTAGATATCATTTGTACCAATTATAGAAGGATTAAAAAAAAGTCAAAATGTTCCCCTGTTAAGAATCTGAAAAAGGGACTGTACTATTTATTCATAGATTGTTTTGCCTTTTTCTAATAAGTCAATGAGTAGGACACCCTTTCCATCCCAAATTATCGTCACCATGATTTTTTTCTTTTTTTGTTTCACAATGTATTTTGAAATTTTTTTTTTCTGAAATCTTCTAACAGCTTTGAATGTGTTTAAGAATAAAATAAATTAAAAACGAGGGGAGGATTTGTAATTTACAAATATCCAATGTAAAGTCTACAGAACTTTAGTTACGCTTATTATCATCAGTGACAAATAGCATACAGTGCTACATTGTCTAAATGGGAAATAAAAGAAAATAATTTCAAACGCATTTTTTTATTATTCACTAAGTAGATATCTTAACTTTTTCTGTAAATATGATTTATACATCCTTTGTTCATTATAAATATGATTTTATGTAACTTTGTTTTATTTTAATTCCTTCCCCCAGTTCTCTGATTAAGCTTTATTTTCGATATCCCAGACCGCCCAGTGAAACGGATTAACTAGATTTTACTGCATTACAGAAAAGATATTTTAAATAAGTCTAATTTATAGTGGATTCGCCCTCATACTAACTAATACGTGTTTAAATCATTTTAATGCAAATAGAATAATAATATTAAAGTGCCTTAAGATAGAAAACGTCTGAAAATTTTCGTTTTCAAGTACTTAAATCGCATTTAAAAGTAAAGTAATACTTATTAGACGATAAAGGAAACATTTAGACGTTTAAATTATACGAGTACAAATGTTTTTAATGACCTTAAGATCATTCTTTCCAAAGCGAAAACCTTAAAGGTTTATATCATTCCCTTGGCGACAATTTTCATTGTTACATTTGAACCGACTGCAAAACGATGAAGGCTAATATTTTAAGATACTTTTGTACAAACTAATCACTATCGTATGCACCTTGCTTTTCTGCCGGCATTCTCTAAACGTATCTAATCGAAATATAATCCAAAGATTAAATACCGATTGCTAACGCAATTTTTAGAACAATTTTGTTTCTACCGATAAATAAGAAATGTTTTAACAGAATAAGTTTGTAACGAACTAGCTTCGTTATTAAGAGACATAATTACTTAATAAAGATCAGTTTCAAAATGTTTAATTAGTGTCATTCAGATTTAGAATAAACACTAACAAATCGCTTTCCAAATAGGGAGCGTTTACTTTATCGCGTCCTTAACCAAAGATTATAAATTAGAATTCTACTCCTCTTAATAACAGCAAACAGTTGGGCTGAATAAATGGATCCGAGTCCAAAAGACTTTTAGTTACAGGATCCGAGTCAGGTAGCATGCATAGAATATCAGTTCACACTTTCTTGAACCTCTAAAGTATGTTTCTTAATTTCACTATTTCCTCTATCTCTTATTATTTCTAAAATCTGTAATATCTCGACGCTTTCTATCTGATTTCTAACACTTTTGTAAAGTAATTTTAATTTAAATAAGTCATGTTTCCCCTTCACAAGGAAAGGGTTCGTAGTAAAGTATCCTCAGATGTCAGTTAAAGGAAATGTGCAAGATAAACCACTATAGCTTTTACTTGAAAAAAAAGAATAAAATATAAGCCGTAAATTCAACGCGCAGGGTGAACCCATAAAGTAAATAGACAAATTAAGAGAACAATCTATAAAAAGAAAGTGAAAAAGTAAAAGGATATAAGTAGAAAAGGTAACATGTCGATTTCTTGTTAAACAGGCTGTTTTTTAATCGCTTACATATAAATCCTGTGAGTCATTTTCATTTGATGAAATATTATTACTAAAAGTTTGCTTCGAAAAGAAAAAAAAAATCATACAAATAAAATTAAATACAAATGAAGTGAATCTGCACCGAAACATTAGAGATGATTCGAGAAGAATACTGCAACGCATTATTGTCAAAAACAGAATGTTTGAATGATACAACTGCCTTAAATTTGGAGACGAAAATGTTGAAGGTGATTTCATCGTGAATTGGTCCTTGGAAATCAAACAACCTGAATTCTTATGATGAGGGATTTTTTCGATTCAGAAACAGGATAAGGCGAGATAAGAAAAAAGTTTTTTTATGATTCCGGAGAGCGGTTTCTTTTGCTCCGTACAGCACTGTTTCTATAAAAAAATATCTTACTAAGCATTCAGTTGCAGTGATGAATCACTTACTCTACCTCTGGGCTTATCACCGGCTGATTTTTTTACCAGCAGTAAAGTTATTTAGTGATTTTTTCCCTTCTTAATTATAAAAAAATTTTCGGTTGTTTTGTAGGGACACTTTTATTTTCTTTTTGATTTTCCCTTGTTTGTATAATTTTCGCCATTACTTTTATGCCTGATTATTATTGCTATGCTTAAGCCTTACCTTAAATTTTATTAAAATTTGATAGTTATAGGCAAAGTATTTTTGGCTTTTAATCTTATGAATGCAGACAAATTTCTAAATGTTCTTTTGTGTTCATTCTACAGGATGTTCACAAAAGAATATCCTGACTTTCAGATACCACTATTGCAAAATTAGCTTACAATAACAATTAAAACTTTTGGGACAAATTAAATAAAAAATAACATTTTAATGCTCATAAAATTATAAATATTCAGTGAAGACATCTATAAATACAAAAAAAAAATATCCAGTCGAAAGCGAAACTCGTACATGTTTGTTTTGACTCATTACATATTCATTAACGTTGCAGTTAGAAGCAACACGAGGGCTATTGGCATAATGTCCAAGGGGACCGAGCTCACCCAAAGGGCTTAGAGCTACAAACCGGCACCCCTGAAGACAATCACTCCTGCACTCAGCACTTATTCGCAAACAGAATTTTTTTCAACAATTAAAGGTAAAATATAACAGTACATATTGGACCAAAGAACAAGAGATAATACATAATTCCGAAATTCAAAAGAAAATAAAAGCTAACAATGTGTTTACAGAGCGCGACGTCGTAGCTCTAAAATTTTCAAGTTTTCATTTTTCTTTCTCTTTCTTTTGCTCTTTTATTTATTCTGGAAAACATATCAAGCTGTTTTCCACTGATGTCGTAATTTTCTGCTAATAACGGATGCAGACTCTGTGGCTCACGCACATAGACAGACTACCGGCGAAGACCGGCTACATCTGAGGTATAAATACTGTGCACTCATAAAAGAAAATTGAAGTATTCACAAATGATGTACTAGACAAAATATAAACGTATATACAAGGCATACAATTATAAGCATACAATAAGGAAAATTGAAAACATGGAAATATAATCAAATATTAAAAAACTAAGAAATTTGTTGGGTAATTTTACGAGATGTAAGAAACTGAATTTAAGATTGAAATACAAGTAAGGATTTTCACATACTGACGTCAATGAAATAGGTTTCGCTTCAACGGCAGGACATTTTAACTGAAGCATTTTGGTAAAAGGGCAAGAGAAAACGTAGTGGTCAGCATCTTCAGCACAGCCACAGGAACATAAATTTATATGTTTCAAATTAAAGTGATTTAAATAACAAAAGAAAGGACCATGAGAGTTAAGAAGCAAGTTATAAAACTTGAATTGGAATAAAAAAAATTAAAATTTGGTCTTAGACTGAACGCGAAAACTAGTACTATAAGCTGACCACCAGAATTTTCAAACATAAGAGAGAAGCTTATTTCTTAAAATCTTAACCATATGAGACAGAGAGATTAGGATATTTATTCCCTCACCGTCGGTGACAGTGAATTTTGCAAATGAATCTGCAGTTTTGCAGTAATCATTTCCGACGTGGGCCGGAACTCAATATAAGTTGTAAAAACAAGAATACATTGCTAATTTTTCTTTAATGATATTAACAAAAACTGATTTAATTCTGGTATTTTTCAGATGAAATATTGCTGATAAACTGTAGTAATAAATAATAACTTTGAAGTGTGAGATTTGGCCCACGATACGGCAAATCCGACTGCAGAAAGCTCGGCCTGGAAAACTGAATTATAAGAATTCAGTTTCAATATGAAGATCCTTTTTAGGACATCTCAGTAGAAGACATACTCGGCGAACACAGTTTCGGACCCAATCCTTGATCCGTTGGTGTAACTCTTCCAAACGGAGGGCCCCGAAATTTGTTATGAAAAAGAATTTGTTTTTCAGGACGAATAGCTCACAGTGCAATATTTGAGTCGAATGGGATATTATGAATCAGGTGAAAAATGTTGGAATTATACTGCTTCCAGATTTGATATTTAAGAAAATGAGATTTTTGGATCTCATCATCTGGAGCTGTGGTCAAGTGATGAGGACGACATTTGAGCTGATACCTCTACTTCAAAATTTCCACTCCACACCAACCAAAGTACTTAGGTTTTGGAACATTTGACGAAAATCAGCCCTGCTGTATGGGTATGCTTAAAGACATCAGGATTCGAATCCACAACTTGACGGAAATAACTCTTACCGCAAATTTGGGCCTGTGACATCTCGAGTACCACGACTTAGCGCTCCGAAAGATTTAACGTGCAGTAGCCAATCTGTGGTCGGACTACTAGGAGAAAAATGGCTCTTACACTTGACTCAGCTCAAACAGATATTACAGCTAGTTTAATATTGCCTTAGCAAAATAATGCTGTAAAGGTAGATAATCTTTAAGTCATATTTGAGATAACACAGCGGAAGTTTTGTTTTATGTTAAAACATCGCCGATCGCAATTTAGTTGCCGTAACCATCCGGCTACTGCAGTTACTACTACAAGCTTATTTGATTTATCTCGTTAATCTTTCAGCGAGTTGAAAGCTTGAGGAGTCAAATGACATTTAATGAGTCAGGCTTAATCGGTTTTGCTGGCGTAGGCCATATTTGATCAAGTTGCGCGTAACTCTTTCATTTAAGAGAAAACGATTCTTTGTGTATTGTGATACATATTCTTCTTTTTCTAAAAATGGTTAGGAGGAAATCCTTTTCATTTTTATATGAGACTATCTCTTTACTAATTTTAATTTCATCCTTGTCATTTTTTATATTTGCTTTTATCAATCTTTGTATCTTATTTATTGATTGTCCGTTAATATGAAATTTTTAAAAAAATTTGTAACTTTCTAAACTAATGTTTGGCGTAGCTTAGATTTGTCTCTTGCGCCATAAACTCGCAATCACAATATTCGAATACTATATAATAGTAGATGTTGCTTTATATCTCATGAAAACCAAGTAATCAATCAGTCAATTAATCTTCGAATGCTTGCAAGCATAAAATACAGGAGCTCTCATTTTAATTCAAATTCCATTCTTCTTTTATTCATTCGCTGAGAAATTAACAAGTAAGGAATTTGTTATTTTGGTATGGAAGTACTGCACGAGTACTGTATGAACAATCTAGGAAAAATGGGAATGGGAACTGTAAAATTTTTAATTTGTATGAACTGTCATACAAGGTTATTCAAAATAAACCATCCTATTTCAAAATTCCAAACTTTCAAAAATAGGCGTCGCAGAATAAGTAATACATGAATACAAATAAAAACTGTGAAAGTTTTATATTGTGAAAAATGGATGGCCTTCATGTACCTTCAGAAAACTATTTCACGAAACCTGTATTAAAAGCTTTCACGGAGCTACATCCCAGTTGTATTGGTCGCAGTGGACCAGATGACTTGATGTTACACAGCTGGCCACCTAAGTCACCCGATATGGTCCCATGCAGTTTCTTCCTTTGAAGATATGTAAAAGATAAAGTGTACGCATCACCATTACACAAAAATTTATGTGAGCTTAAACAATGGATTTCTGCTGCTGTACAATTCATTACCACTGAAATTTTACTACGTGTTTGGCAGGAATTTACATATCGAATGGACAGTATACATGTAAGTAAAATAATTATATCTAACATTTGTAAAAAATTCCATACATTCCCCTTTCATTTATGTATTACTTATCATTCGGTGTCGTATATTTATGAAATTATGGTATTTTGAAATCGAATGAGTCATTTTGAGTAACCTGTAATACTTTTCAAAATCTTCATCTAAATGTAGATGATTTATTAAATAACAATTACCGAAGTCGAGAGGGAAAGAATGTCAATTCATACTTACGGAAATCAAACTCTGTAACTAATACGAAAGTAAATTCTTGCTGAATTTGTCATTTTTCCGGCGATCTCCTTTGTCGTGGATCCTTACCGCACAGATTACAATTTTACAGTGATCAAGAAATGAATTTGTAATATAGAAAGCGTTTCAAATAAATTCTTCGATCACTTATTGAAAGCAATTTTATAAAGTTTCTTTTAATTTTATTACCTATACCGTTTTAATATTTGGCATTTGTATTGTGACGTGTAAGTTCGCTCGTTTTTTATATAAACAGGAGTGGAAAAAAATAAAGGATTTAAATAAATGATTCTCTGAATGAGGCTTTTGAAAACAGTTCAGATGTCGCTCTTTTCCCCTTCGTGGTCTGAAAACAATTTTTTCCTTAATTTTACTACCTTTTTGGCAAGATTAGAGAGTTGGTTCTTTTTTTATACAATGCTTTGAAATGTGACATTATTTTACACTCCTTCTTCAATTAACAATAAATACTGAAAATAAGGGTTTCCTTTCCCCTTTGTGAAAGTCATAAAATCAAGAGCAGTTTACAATTGATATGAAAAGTAACTTATTTGAACAGATTCTGTTAATTAAGGAGGGAAAAAAACCCGGATAAATAAAATGAATTGAGCGATACAGAGGTGTAAATTTTAATGAGATGGGCAACCCATTAAATTTACACTTAAAAAGTTGGTTATGATTTCCTTAAAAAACTAATTATGATAAAACTGAGGGGAAATATTTTATTGGGTATTTTTAGCTAAAAGATAAGGGTCACATATAGCTTTTTATTTCTATGTTAGGGCTGAAATATCAAGTGATTTTATGACTTCTGATAAACATTGGTTAGTTATAGCAATCTAAAAAAAATAATATAACAAATGCTCGCGAATTTTCCCTTCAGCGTACCTTTTGGTTACTTTAGGACTTTTTTCAATTAAGAAAGCATGACGTAAGTAAGCATTTCTATATATACATAGAAGTGTATTGAATTGGAGAGAATGTGATAGAAAGGTAGGACATATTAAAATGATGAGAGGAGACAGAAAGTTAGCGAGATTGTAGTGCACAAAATATTGGTGCAGGAAAATTAAGTGATTATCCGACAGCTGATATTTGACTCGCATCCAGTGAATACGTATTGTTCCTGACTCGGTTCCAGCTTTGTTATAACTGAGATAAATATTTTTCAATTGTAATTTTTGGTTTCAGACACCAGTCAGTTGCTGCTCCCCATTTGTAATACAAACATTTATTTTTTGATTACTCTTAGATAATATACATAATTTATAAATTTGCCTATTTGGGAGTATCAAATGATCAGATCCTAAATAGAGAAGTAGGAGTATCACTCTAATTATGTTTTTCAAACTAAACATTTTAAAATTAAACAGTGATACACACAGTTTCTCCAGTGAATATTGGGACTCTTTTTTTTCTCCTTCTTGTGGGTAGCCTTGTAGGGGAGTTCTCTGTAGGAGAAATGAGTAACGAGATGTGATGCAAGCGAGTAGACTCGTTAACTTATCTCCGAGCCGTTAGAATGTATAAATCACATCCAAAACGAAACGGTATTTAATGCTTACGTCGAGAGGAAAAATGTTGCGAGCAGCGTCAGAATGGCACAAGAAATTCAAAGACATCAGGGAAGACGTTGATCCTATCCTCTTCTCTTCTTCAATGCAAAAGATGTGGAAGGAATTTAAACTTGGAACGAACGAACAGTGAATAATTTACTTTACGCAGAATTATTCGAATGTTTGAGGTTTAGTATTCACTGCATCTGCAGGGCAATCGCCTATACCTAGATGCTATCTCAAAACAAAGCGTCCTATGAAATGTCACAAATTGTGAGAAGGTGATGGTAAAACATCGCAACGCTGTTCACGGCTATCTCACACATCAGATCTTTTCCCACTGATTTCTTTTTGATCCCTCGGATAAAAAAGTGTCTGAAAGGACATAATTTTGGGACAATAAACATGGTTTAAGCTGCATCGAAGAGGTGCCTGAATAGATGTGCGGTAGCCAACTTCCAGGGTAATGTATTAAGACTCAAAAAAATGGTTGTATCGGTATATTGATGCAGAAGGGTTATATTTTGGAAAATATCAAAGCACCATACAAGTAACCATTACATTCCTTTTTAGGACTTCTGCACTTATACTTAATAGTCAAACCCTGAATATTCCTTTTCAAATCCTCATTCTGATACAAACTGTGGATATTCGTTAAATAACAAACATTAAAACAAAGATTTAATTATATATTTTAGTAATGTAGCTGCAACATTTGAATCAGCTACACAAAAAGGTATTTTATTCAACTACAAAGAAATGCAGCTTACTGTCTTAAGTAAAAGTGTTACGAAAAAAGGATTGAACTTAAAAGAATATTAGTAGAACTAGTATATATATATATATATATATATATATATAACAGGTCAATTGAAAAGTCCCCGGCCTGACACATGGATGGCGCTACTAGAATTAAATCCATATGTGTTTTAGTTAGCACTAACCCTCAAAAGATGCGTGTATAAATTTGACAGCTGTCGGATCATTAGTTTGTGAATTATAGCATTTTGAGTGAAGCAACTTTTGTTATTGTGAAAAAAATGGATAAAAAGGAATTTCGAGTGTTGATAAAATATTGCTTTTTGAAAGAAAAAATACAGTTGAAACAAAAACTTGGCTTGATGCAGAGTTTCCGGACACTGCCCCAGGAAAATCAACCATCAAGGATTGGTATGCTAAGTGTTTAGACGTGGGAAAATGAGCACCGAAGACGGTGGGCGCCCAAAAGAGGTTGTTACCGACGAAAACATTAAAAAAATCCACAAAATGATTTTGAATGATTGTAAATTGAAATTGAATGAAATAGCAAACACTCTAAAGATATCAACTGAACGTGTACATCATATCATTCACGAATATTTGGGTATGAGAAAGCTCTGTGCAAAGTGGGTGCCGCGCGAGCTCACTTTTGACCCAAAACTACGACGAGTTGATGATTCGGAGCAGTGTTTGAAGATGATCAAGCGTAATAAACACGAGTTTTTGCGTCGATATGTGGCAATGGATGAAACATGGCTCCATCATTTCACTCCGAAGTCCAATCGACAATCATCCGAGTGGACTGCACACGATGAACCCGATCCAAAGCGTGGTAAAACGCAACAGTCGGCTGGCAAGGTTATGGCGTCTGTATTTTGGGATGCGCATGGAATAATTTTCGTTGACTACCTCGAAAAAGGAAGGACCATCAGCAGCGACTATTACATAGCGTTATTGGACCGTTTGAAGGACGAAATCGCCGAAAAACGGCCACATTTGAAGAAAAAGAAAATGCTGCCTCACCAAGACAATGCACCGTGTCACAAGTCAGTGAAAACGATGGCAAAAATCCATGAATTGGGCTTCAAATTGCTTAATCATCCACCGTATTCTCCAGATCTGGCCCCCAGCGACTATTTCCTGTTCTCAGATTTGAAAAGAATGCTCGCTGGGAAGAAATTTTCGTCGAATGAAGAGGTGATCGCCGAAACTGAGGCCTATTTTGAAGCAAAGGACAAATCGTACTACAAAAATGGTATCGAAAAGTTGGAGGTTCGATATATATATATATATATATATATATATACATGTTGGGGAAAGAAATCCATTATTTTTACGTAAACTTCGAGACTTTATCTAATATGTTTCGGTTTGTCCGAATTGGGTTAAATATACACTGTTCTGTTCTATGATTTACTGTCATTTTAAAGATAGCTTCATCATGCCTCTTTCACAGAAGCCTTGGTACCTACTGGCGAAAAACTCTAGTTATCGATTTTCACAATCTTCTCTCATTATAAAAGAATGAAATCTTCTTCAGTAATGAGAAATCTCGCTGCCGATTTCTCATTACTGAAGAAGTTTTGCTATGCAAGAAAAACATGATAATGGCTGTTGCCTGTTCTGGATTGTAAGGTTACTACAAACGATATATTAAAACTTCGCAACCAAGTTTACGGAATTTCTGTCAAGTCACGTGGCTGCGGTATCCTAGTGGTCATGGTTTCGGATTCGTGGCTGGTGGTTTTCGTTCAGTCGCGGGTTCGATCTTTGGCTACTAAAGACCTACCGTGTAGCCGGGGCTGTTGTACGTTAAATCTGTTGGAGGTCCAAAGTCCTTCCGTTAGCGTGGGGTGGAAGTTACGAGAGGGGAATTCGAGCTCCGGTGTCGTCCTCGTCACTTGACCGAGGTTCAAAATTACGAGGTACGTCACCAATAGCCCTCGTTTTGCTTCTAGTGCGACGTTAATAAAAACGAAACGAAATTAAATTTCGGCGAGTCACAGTAGACGTTTGTGGACTGGCGTTGTCCTGATGGAATACTTCAACTCTCCTGTTGGCCAATTCCGACTATTCCTGGTCAATCTCTAGTTTCAAACGGTCCAGTTATTGGCACAAGAAATCCGAATTTAGTGTTTGGCCATATGGAAGCAACTCATACTAAATTATTCCTTTCCAGTCCCACCAAATGTCCAACAGAACCTTCCTAGTCGTTAGTCCTGGTTCGGTCAAAAATGCACGTAATTGGCTGCTACAGTATCGGAACCATAAACACCATTCATAATTTCAGCCACCTCTCTGGTTTTTCTTTTCATCTTCATCAAAGAAAAACTCTAAAATGTACTGGATTTCTTCTTTGTTGACTTACATTTTTAACACCCTGTAACTCACAACCGAATGGACCAAACAAATAAATCAAAAGAATTTTTTTAGTGCGAAATATCATCTTTCCACTGAGCATTAATCTGAAATTGTTTGATGGATACTTTAAGAAGTAACGACCGCTTCAGCCGTCTACCGAAAAAATTATGGTTTCTTTTCCCCCAACCTAATATATATATATATATATATATATATATATATATATATATATATATATATCCAGGCTATCATATGCTTCCCAGATATGCGATGATGGAGATAAATTTAGGAAGTGTTGGGCCATTTAAGTGTATGACATTTTGCAAAACTTGTTTTGTCATGTTTGCAGTATAAGGAGGGCCTATTGGAAGATGTCATTTTATATAGTCGACATGAAGCGTATGACAGCCACGCGCTTTGTACAACCTTATTCACATCATTAGAGCTTTCATTGTGCCATAAGCAACTACCTAAGGCGTCCTGCGGTCATAACTCCGAAAGCCATTAATCCAGTTGTTTCACATGTGGGGCACCCCGGAATCACAGGTGGATGAGTTCTTTTTGCATAACGTTGATGGACTCGTGTAATGTGTGCATAACATTGATGGATAACGTGCCTCTTGAAGTTTATATATTAAGACAATAGAGAAACTTCAACCTTATTCTTGTCAACCAATTTTTATCTTTTTTTTAATATCTATATCACAGATATGCATTGTTCGGCACAGCATAGCCATATTTGGCTCTTGCACCATAAACTTCATTTTTCACTCATTCTCTCACTCATTCCTCTTAATAAGACTATAAATTTTAGATTTCTAAATACCCAGTTTAATCTCGTCACTTCAGGGAGAAAACTGTTAAATAAATTATAATTTCTTAGTTGAATTTCTTTCCAGGGATATAAAATGAAATCCAGACGAAAAGAAAACGGTGTGTAATGGTGCCAAATTGTGACATTATTTCTCTTTGAAAAAAAGTAGAGTATTCCTTTCTAACGTCTTAATTTATTTTAGCGTATTTGAAAAATGTGCTGTTGGTGCGTTTTCGCGAAGGATGGGAGCAAAAATTGTATTGCAAAGTTAGCCATAGTTCCCCAAGTTTGGCAATCACTTTGCTCACTTTTGGTAATTTTTTAAGTCCGAAATCGATGAAAATTTAAATATTTTTTGTTCAAAGTTTATCACTAATAAACATTTTTACTTTATAGCTTATTGTTTTGAACATTCAGTTTTTATGTTTTATTTAAATATTTTTCATGTTAAATACGCTTCATAATTTGTTTCTATTTACAAATCGCCAAACGTGGCTTTTTTTTGTGCGTCAAATTTGGCTTGTTTGTTGTCAAAGTTTTATGGTTTTGTGATGGTTCACCATATTACTTAGCGTACATTTATTTAGGTAATCATCTAATTTCAGATACTATGTAGCGAATAGTTTGAAGAAATTTAACTTGTGTTTTTATTAAAAAACTTTACATGTTAAATATGTTTTTATACTGGGCAGACTAGTAAGGCTTGTAATGGCGATGGACATGCACAAAAATTCGAATGCAATGCTGCACTGGCAATAAATAAATAAAGATGCCAAATCAAATGCTTTGTGTTCCGAATTTTTTTTCTTTCTCCGAAACGAGTCTCAAAAGTGGCAATTACCACGAATCCTTTGGGCTCCTTTCGAAATATTTATTCCGCAACTTTCCTTTTGGAGAAATAGAACATTTCTTTTTTTTTTCGTATGAATCATATTCAAGGGACAGTTAGAGAAAAGTTTTACGTAAAAATAACAAGAATTGTTTTTGGACAAACACGGGATGACCACCAGTCGTGTGTTTCAGAAAAAATCCGTTTCTGTTTGAATAATTCATTCGGGAAAGAATCGCTCTTTCCTAAAAGCGCGCGCCTGTACCAACGCCAGCACGCAATTCAGAAAGGATTTGTTAGTTGAGAATTCCAAACTTTGAGTTTTTTCAGGATGGGAAAATAATGTAATCTTTTGGAATAGAGTAATATCTTGTAGTATTACAGCGACCATTTCTTTCTAGGTTCTAAGATTTCTTAAGAATTTAGTGTCCAATATATATTTAGAAAAATTCTCACCGTTTTGCAATGAAAGGTGTTAACGTTTTTGTAGAAAAAAATATTTTTACCCATAAGTTTAAATATTTCCTTATGCATAGAAACCATCTCTTTTGACTAATCGATTTGATCAGTTTTCTTTTCAGAGAAAAAAGTCTCCCGCGGATCCCTTGGTCATGGTTACAAGTTCAAGGCCAGTTTTGCTTCCATTGAGTCACGAGCTGGAGTCATAAATGCATTAAGAACCTGCCTTGTTACGGGGTTGATGCACACTAAATGTGTAGTGTCTCAATGATCTCACGCTAGGATGGCTAGGAAAGTAGAAGACTGACATGCTAACTTAGGTGTCGTAACTTGACCGAGATTCAAAATGATATGGTTCATTACCAATAGCCCCCGAGTTGCTTCTAAGCAACTCGGTGGTAAAGATTCTAAGCCATTCGTGGGTGGGGATTGATTCTTCGATAAAGAAGTCAAAAATCTGAATTAAAAAAATATTTGTCTGCAAAAATTATTTATATTCTTCCAGAATTCGTAAAAAAGAAAGATGACATAAAAAATATTTCAAACATTGTGCTACCAAGACAAGCATTGGAATAAACCTTACAAATCGGATTTGGGCAGTTGTTCGTCTTCTTTTACTATATTATGGTTATTAACATTCTTGGACTCTCTTAAAGGACACCGGCCACTTCTGACATTCTTCTGACTTAGGGAAATCAAGTCGGTCTACTGGGAGAACCTTCACTCGAGATCTTAATGATACCAAAAACGGAGTCAAAGAAATAAATTTACATAATAGAGCTCTTACAATGAAGCTTTGCACTAAGATTTTAAAATTTTAAATAAAGGCGGTAAAATATTAGAACCATCCGTTGTGTGCAATTTTCGTTTCAGTAAGATAATCTTTCCTCCTATGTCTAGAGTCTCCCGGGATACCCTAGCGATCCTTCTCTATTTTCGACCCTCCTTCTTGTCAATCACTTTAATCTTTTTTTCAACTTCACGTCTAGACCACAGTTTAATCTTGTTTGGCGCAGCATAGCCATATCTGGCTCTTGCGCCAATAAACTTTACATTCATTCACTCACTCACCCTATGTCTAGAGTAGTCATGGTAGCAGACTCGCTGCCTGCGGCTTTCATCGAGTCATGGGTTCAAGCCTTGATGCCACAAAAGACCCATCATGTAGTCGGAGCTGATGCATGTGAAATCTATCGATGTTCAAAGTCCTCTCATTGGCGTGATGTGGAAGTTAGGAGAGGGAAGTTCCAGCTCATATGACATCTTCATCATTTGACTGAAGTTCAAAATGGCGTGATCCGTCACCAATAGCTCTCGTGTTGCTTCTAAAGCGACGTTAATAAAACCAAACAAAATCAATATCTGGAGCCTGCCACATATTTCTTGTAGTATTCATACTACTGAAGCTACCGCCATTTACTTCTCTCTTAAATTAGTCAACACTTTCAGTTCCCATAAATTCTATATCTGTACTGTCAGCGTGAGTGTCTTGTAAATGTTAGAAAATATTGACGATCAAAACCATCCTGTGGTGGCTGGTATTGGATAGATCATAAATAAACTTGTAACGTCCTTTCCTTAACTACTATCACAAACTAATCGAGTTCATACAAGCAAGAGTTAGTATTGAAAATGAAACAAAATTTTTATTTCTCCTTTAAAAACAGTTCAAAATGAAGATATTCATCATACATGTGGTGCAAACACTTTCGCGTCCACACCTAAATTTAATATTATAAACTGGATCTTAGTAAGAACTATACTTAGGCTAGATCCTACAACACGTCTGGTATCAGGAGATCACTCCAGGCTAACTTCAAATCATCTAATACCTTTCTTCTTATGATCGTTAGCATACATCTAGCTAATCTTCCACCCCCACCCCCTTTACTTCAACTCTGTCTTTAATCCCCTATTACTGTTTCTTCCTACCTCTTGCCCCTATCTTCTAATCTTCCTTCTATCAAAATAATTTTAGTCCCTTCTGGTTATGTAATAATGATCATTTATACAACTAAAGGCTCACCAGTTAAACTATTTCATAGAAATGTCCATAAGGATAGTTAAAGAGAAGTAGAGCTTACGAATCCTTTACAAACGGTTCAACAGGGGTTATAATATTACATTTGTTGAATATCTAGTCATGCTTAAGTAAAGAACTTACAGATTATGCTCCAAGTTTTGGCAACGAAGTTCTTGTAGTTAGCAGATCCTCAACACGAAATGAAAAGTTTCACTTTAAAAGTCATTAAAAATGACGGGCAGTCTACAAACCTACAACAATCTTCACTCAGGGATATCCATAATATGGAACACAACCTAATGTTCCGATGCGAAGAGTGGATGCCAGATTGACGCACCTTAGCATTGGACATATACTAGCCTTACACACCAACATCTTTTATTAAGCAAGAATGTTTCCTTCATATTCTGTTGTTGATATTTTAATTGACTCTCCAGTTTTCATCATCATCTTCGTCTCGCATTTTTTCATTCATCTCCGCTAAACTTATTTGACTTCGTGGGGGAAATTCCATTGAAATTTGTTTGCATTTTTATGTAAAATTGACATTTTATATCATATTGAATATTTTACTCTCACATTTTACATTGTACTTTATCTTTCATCTTATCTATTATTTTATTTCATTTATGATTTTTCCTTAATGTGATTCTAAAAGCAAATCTCAAATTTTAAACACTCACCAAAGTTTGACGCAGCTCAATATAGATTGGACTCTTGCTATATAAACTTTTACTATCACTCATTTATGCCTACATCTTTTCTTCAAGGCTGAAAAGAAATAGTTTTCAAAATCATTGGAGCTGGTAAAATATGAATATCGTTCGTCCCATCTTTCTAATTCGAAGTTTACATTCGGAACTTTTCAGAAAAAGAAGCCCTTCACATTATGTCTTCTTCAAGACTTTTAGTCAACGGTTTCCAATATTCTGAAACATAATTCATCTCGTGTCGCTTATTAAATAAATTTATTTAGCAGAAGGGAAACTAACCACTGGGGGCATCGGAAATGTGCCTCTGTCACCTTATGCCGACTGCAGCCGGCACGCACATTCATATTTGTGAAGCAGATGTAGCTGTTTTTGTGTTCCACCTCGACTTTATGACGTTCCCTCTTTAATTAAATCCCCGACATCTTATCGACGTCCGCCGCCGCCCCTTTGTTCGACCGACAAAAGGGATGGAGCCGCCCCAAGAACGAAGAAGAGATAAAAGTTCCTTATCTCTCCCTTCTTCTCCATTAAGATGAGGAAAACTTTCCCGACCTCGAAGTCGAAAGTTAAGCGATGTGTCAAAGGTCGAAAGAATTATTTCTAAGTTTAGAATGAGAGTTCGTGCGCGATTAATACATCCTTTGACTGGAACAATTCTTTTCCATTTTTAAAAAAAGACAACCGAGTTTCTGAAACGAGATCATATGCATTATTTACTTTAATACGTATTAAAACCTACGAATGCTCTCAGCCATAGGTTCTCAGTCTTTGTTAGACTACCTCCCATACTTAAGAAAAAGAAAACAAAACACCAATTCTCATTCTTAAATTCAATAATGAATTTGTGAGTTTTCATATCTCTAATAAGTACTTGAAAATACTTCCGAAAGTGAGAAAAGAAAAGTGATCAAGCTGAAACTTTCCTTAGCTTTCAGAAGCAGGAAAAACTCAGGTTTTACACTGCCCACGAAAATTCGAGGTGGTGTGAGGGCGGAAGCCTTAATCAAATCATGATTTATACAGATATTTTAATATAAGCTTTGGTGATCGAGTGGATCATAACGTACAAACACTGTAATGTTCCATTCGGAAGCATGCTGCAACTCGTTGATGTATTAGTCAAAGTACCTGTAACCTGTCAATGTCTGATTTTAATTGGGGCTGATTTTGTTGAAAGACACTTAGAATTGTTTGTTGGGATATGTGTTTGTTGATTTGATGATCAAACATTTGTAAATTTTTTAGTATTTAGTATTATTTTTAATGAATTTTAGCGAGTATTGTCAAGGTGGTGGCAGAGGAGCCTCAATGTCCCTTAAATTAACTTTGAAGAAAAACTACCCCCCCTAGATTTCTTCAACACCCACCAGTAGGTGATCTCACCCAACAGAAAAAAATAAGGGACGTTTATAAGAAGCTCTAAACCCTCTGTACTGACTCTGATAGTGTTAAAATTTTAGTTATGAATGTATAGCTTTTATAAAAAATAGATTGAACATTGACATTTAGTTTTATTATCATCTTAAAAAGTTTTTAAAAACAAATCTGCTTTTATTTTGTTTTATTGATTAAATTTAATTGGAGGGCCCAAGGAAGCATACATAGGCATCGATAAAAGGCATTAATTAATAATTTTAACAATTCTCATTGCAGTTAGGCAAAATTGGTGTCAATGTTGACAACTAAAAGGGGGCTAAATTGTAGTATTAATGGATTAATTAAGTAAATAACTAAATAACATTTCAAAAAACAACCTTATATATTACAGAATCCGAACTTTATCACGTATCTGGTTTCTCATCTTAAAATTAATTTTAATTCAGTAAAATCCAGCTTAAAAATTTGTATTACGGGGGTTTTATAAACTGATCTCCCCTGACGTTAAATGTTTAACATTTTGCGATAAAACATTTCTACACAATACTTTTCAAAGCTTTTTGCAAAAAATGACAAATTATTTTTTTTTTCCGATTTTAAAAATGCTAAAAAAAAAAAATCGAAAATAGAAAATAGTACTTTATGACATATAAATTGTTAAATATAGTTACGAAAAAGGGGAATTATCACAAATCGGAATTCGGATTTTCATTCAACATCCTTAAATTCAAATATTTACTCTATTCACCACACCAGTTTAGGAAATATTCAAAGTCAATAGTACGATATGAAACTATGGAATATTAAGCCGCCACCTACTAATTTATAACAAAAAACTGATCCATTTATCATGCATTATTGAAAAAAAAGGGGAGGATATTATGAGGCATTTACATTGCAAAAAGTCCCGTTATTACTTCCTTTCCATTCTTACTTTAAACTTCTATGAAGCAAAAATCTAATGAATAGAAAATTCATGCAGAGGTGATAACCAAGTTATTTTTGTGAAATCTGCGAAAACTCTATTTGGGGCTATTAGTCCTTGTACGCGTCTGAACATTTAAATATAATAAAGATTGTTCTTCTTACCAAAACAATTGGTTTCGAGTACATAGAAGAAATAAGATGAGAGCTCGTGTACCCTAAGTAGAAACTATCTGATTATGACTATGACGCTTGGCAAGACAGACACTATTCCTGCGTTTTGGGCTTCGATTCCTCTCTCTATCACCAACTACCAAACAACTACCAACACTATTAAGTTCTTTGCTGCTTATAAATGCAACGTCAAATCTATTCACTATACTTCACTAATCCCAGTGGTCATAGTCGTGAACTTGCGGCCGGCGTTGTTTCCGTCGGGTCGTGGGTTTGAGAGCAGATGCCCCGAAAGACACTTCTTGTAGCGAAGCTGATGCACGTTAAATCTGCCGAAATATCCTCCAGTTGTTGTGGTGTGGAAGTTTGGAAAGAGAGGTGACAGCTCAGTCGTCGTCTTCGTAGCTTTGACCCAGTAGATATTTAGAGATTCTTCATACAATGACAGTTTAATTTCAATTTCATTCATGTTATAAAGATTTATTTAAAATGCGGCTCAATGTTTTTTTTTTTTTAGTTTTTTTTATTAACGTCGCACTAGGAGCAACACGAAGGCTATTGGCGACAGACCTCGTAATTTTGAACCACGGTCAAGTGATGAGGATGACACCTGAGCTGGTACCCCCTCTCCTAACATCCACACCACGCCAACGCGGTTCAATGGAAAGATAGAGAATAGATTGTTGGACTAAATATGAATTTTTTTGTTTTTTACAGCCCCCCATGTGGATAAATTATTAGTAGATATCTCTACCAGAAAGACAGTATTGAAATAATTTAGTTTAAAATGTATATATTGATTATTAATACTTATTATTTTTAATAATAAGTTTGAAAATAATTCTTGAATTTTAATTTTTATTATCATTATTAATCTTCCCTCCATGTTGAAAAATCTTCCGGTTTCCCCTATTAACCGCATGTGTGGTTTGTATTTGTTCTTTAGGTCGAAACAAATATTTTTTCAATTTTTTTTTATTTCATTTACTTTTGTGAATATTAATAGAGACAACGCATTTTATATAACTCCTTCCTTCCATTTTTTTTGCTTCCTTACCCTACTAACTTTACAATTTCTTGTAAGTATAAGCAAAATTTAAGTATCTAAAAGCTCGAGAAGTGTTAGAGTTTATTTAATAGATAATTTATTATGATTTACATCCATTTTTCGATATATTTTTACTGACAAACATTATTTACAGTACTTATTTATGCGCTCTTAGTATAGAAACGTTTATCATGATGGACACTTCGCTTGTGTTCTTCTGTTGGACCGGTTTTTTTTTCATCTTTATTGTTAACTAGGTGTCCTGATATTTTCTAGTTTTGCATCTGCTACAACTACTATTATTTTCTTTGTTGTCTCTGCATTTTTTTCATCCTAATTTCTGTGACGTTCAGTTAGGGCTTCTCCAAGTTCTTTTAGACAAAGGCATCTCTTGTGCAATTTGTTTTGATTGTAAAAAGGATTTACATGCATTAAAACAACAAATCATTTATAACGGCCAAGTCTGTTATATTGTAGAAAAAACACAAAGGTCATCTCTTAATCTCCTTTTTTCAAGTATTACTAGCAGCAGAATCTATACTTCCAATTTAGTTAAGTTATAATATAAAATTAAATTTGGTGTACTTTAATTTATCATTAAAAACTTTTGACCTCAAAATGCATCATTCAAAGCAGGATTACCAAACAAGAGTCACATCAGATTGAAAACTAAACAACGAGAAAAATATTTCTTTTAGCAGGACATCTATCAGAGCATCATTTGAAAAGCGGAATATCCAAAAATATTAAATTTATTTTTACTTTTATATTTATTTGTATATAAATGATATAGGTTGATAAAGTAGTCAGGAAATATGATATTTATTTCTTTGTTTTAAGAAAACAATCCTACAAGTCTCGAAAAATCTGTATATACACTAATGAAATTTAACTATTTGAAGAATTATCAAGAAATAAGATGACATAATTAAAATTCATAGGAGATATTACGAAATTAATAACAGGAATAGGTTGGTTCGACCCATTCAAAGTACGGAGATTAAATATTATCAAAGGAAACTCATTATTTTTCAATTCTACTGTTTAATCCAAAAAATGCACTACGTATTCATCTTTGTAATTCTACATTTTTTACTATGTCTTAACTTATGGATTTTTGAATATTTGAAATTCCTGGGAAAATGTGGATCCAATGTTCGGTTGCACATTATTATCGCAAGAGTGGAGATCAAAGCCCGAAAGATTTGAGAACTTCTTTAAAGTTCTTCGCATCCTTCCTTTTCACATAGCTCATTGCTTTTCCCTGATTGGTGAACTGAAATTCCAACCATCCACCTCGTTCATAAAAGTTTAATGGTACTATTCTATGATACAAATATTTTTTTCCAGAAATGATCAACTGAAATTTTTACCAAAAAAATTAAATTTTCTTAGTTATAATATTTTTTAAAAAAATAAACTACTTCTGGGCGAGAAGACTCAAAGTAATGATTCTCTATAATGTTCTCATAACATTAAATTTAACGTTTTAAATTATTTTTCATTAAATAACATCAACATTGAATCAAATTAATACTGAAGATTAAAGCCCGAAATTCTTATGAGTAGGGATTACAATATCGATAAACCAGTTTTGTTAAGACTTCGGGGAATTGTAAATTTGCGCAGAATGTGGTATCTGAAGGAATCTTTTTTACTGCATACTTTGGATAAAAATTGGAGCACAGTTAGGAAAGTGTTATGAGTTGTTTCTCACGTGCTTATTTTTTGACAAATAAACGACGAATTTATTTATATTTCACAATTTTTTTCATCGTGAAAAAAATTATTAATATGTAAGCATTATTTATAAATTGTTATTAAAATCGTTGAATTTTACTTGTATTCCTGTTTCTAACATCTTTCATTTTCGTATACTTTTGTCACAGCACACTAGAAACAAATAAAATGCATTATTATTAAGATTATTTATTTTGTTTTCTAGATTGTAAGAATTTCCCGTAATTGAGATTTTGTCTCGATATTTTACCGAATTGCCAATAATAGTAAGAGTCGGTAAATATGCTATCATAAGTTACGAATGAAAATAAAACTTTCACATCATTCCATAGGAAGGGATTCATTGATCGATTCATTTCATCTTGAACGAGGCGATACCTCGATTGCTGTCTCACGATTGCGTGTCCTTGGGCCATTCCAAAAATGAGGCATGGATAGCCAATGGCCGTTTCGTGACCTCGAGGACGAAAAGAATACACGGAAAGACATTTGTTGTTCACTCGTGACCGACATTCTCTGGAAAGTTGCTGACCCTCTAGAACGGACATTGCATTTCAGAGATTGGAAAAAGAATGCATTACATTTTACAGACGCTCGTCTAATGACCCTTTCCAAATACCCATTGATGTGTTCCGATTGGAAATATCTAAAAGAAACTAAAACTCGGAAAAAGCACTTTGATGACGTCATTTGATGGTTCAGAGCTCAGTAGCAACTTTGTAGCACGTTGTTGGGGGTTTTGGCTCAGGTTAGTAGCTAAGAAATTTCGAAATGTCAAGACATTATTCCATACAAGAGGGGACTTTTTTTCTCCTCGTTTTTAAAGAGAAGGATATTTTAACATTGACTGAAAGAACTGATATTGAACATGTTCGCTCCATTTACAAATTTATGAAGCTCTTAGATGTGGTAATGACACAGAGAAAGGAAATATCTTAGGGGGGGAAAAGATAAATGAAATATTGCGAGGTTTGTCCATAAAGTAACGGGCCTGGTTTAGAAAAGGATAATCTTCTACAATTTTTTGGCAAATCTTTGGTTTGTCTCCATCAATGTTATTCCTCCCTGGTACTCACCCATGAACTCATTATTATATTATACTGGTTAGAATCGTGTTACTCATAACTGTTTTAATATCTTTTAATGGAGCATGTTTTCATCTTCCAATAAAACGCGTTCTTTTTAGCTCTGATTTTAGTTTTGGGAAAAGTTAAAAGTCATTGGATGCTAAATCAAGAGTAAATGAAAGATGTATCATTATTGCAATCGATTTATCTACGAACACTGCTTCAGAAGAAACATTGTGGGAGAGGGAGTATTCTCTTGATGCAAAATGAAACCATTTCGCCTGAGTGCTGGCTCTATAACTCTTTCTCTCAGCTTGATAAGAGATTCATTGTGATATTGTATGTTAATGCAGAAGGAATTAGAAGAAAATCCACCCAAAACTCTGGCAAATTGTTTTCATTCTGCATTCCCATATCGAACTGCTCTCGACGAAGCCTCTCATTGGAGCATGGCATGATGTTCTAGTGCGAAAAGGGAATGCAGAGTTAAATCGCTTCGCATTGGGATATGTTCGCCTTACACACAAGCATCTTTTATTCAGCAAGAACGCTCACGAGTATTCTGCATGATATGTCCCATAAACCGTTCATCTCATTCTAAATGATTGTCGAATGTTTCATAATCATTGTTTAATCCTTTTTTTAATTTATCTGTTTTAAATTTGTCTCATTTTGTGAAGGAAAATTCCACCGAACAACTTGTTTGCTTTTTTAAAATATAAAATTGACTTTTATCATTGTGTTTAAGGTTTTAGCTGTGACGTATTATATAAATCATATTTTCTACTTGTCTTGACCAATTAAAATTTTTTTATCATATTTTAAGCAATTATTTGGAGCAGTTTAACACAGGTTTAACTTTTAGGCCATAAACCTCTATCGTCAATCAAATATTCACTCTAGTCCTAATGGCACTCTAAAAACCCGTTGTGGTGCAAATCTTAAGCACATTGTATCTGCCGTACCTCACAGCCCTCATGTTGGGATAATGTTGAAGTTAGGTGAGTAAGGTGCCAACTCACGTGTTAATAAGCAATCAGTCAAACATCCACTTCCAGTGTTGCATTCCTAATTCATCCAATATGTCAGCTAATGGATATTTTTAATGGACTGATTGTTAGCGTCGTACTAGACGTAAAGAAGGACTACTGGTGATAGACCATCTCGTAGTTTTGAGCCTCGGTCTAGTGACGAGAACGACATCTGAACTTGAATCTCCCTCTCCAAACTTCCACACTACATCTAAGGGAGGATATTGGAGCCTCGATAGATTTAGCGTGCATCAGACCCTGTACAAGGCCGATATTTTGTGACAACCATGGCATAAACCCACGTTTTAACGGAAATAATACTGTCGCGAGATCATGACAAGGACTTCAAATAAGCAAAGAAAAGTCAAAAATTAATGGAAAACGTCTAGAGAACCTTGACTTTAAGGGATAAGGAGGTAAACAACAACGTTTCATAAAAGTAAATGAATTGATTGTTTTATCAATGTCGCAGTTAGCAACATGAAAGATATTCGTCGTTTTTAGCCTTGGTCAAGTGACAAAGACAACTCAGCAGGCATTCCACTCTCTTAATTTCCACACCATTTTAATGTGAGGATATTTAACCAAGCCAGACTTAGTGAGTATCAACCTCTCTACTCCACATGTCTTTTTGGTGTTAGGGGACGAACACTTGACTAGATGGAAACAACGCCAATCATGAGTTCGCGGCCATGACAGCTAGGTTACTGCAGTCGCATAGAAAACAGCACTATGAATTTGAACGTGATGATGGTTTATAAATTTGAATGTTATACAAAGGTATCATTTCGCATCGCAATTAAAATGAATGTTGTGTCGTTCATTTCCGCGAGCGTTTTGAGACGTTATATAAAGCACACATAAAAAGGCATCAGTTTATCATTTTGATAGCATTAATCTCCCTTTGTTACTTAATAGGCATCATTTCACATAGTAGAAGAATAAATCACATTAGTCATAATAAATGATGCTAGAAAAAATTCACTTAATCCTCGTTAAATTATGCATAGAAAAATCTCACAAACCACGTGAAATGATTCCGAAAAGAAGAATTCTAGCCGCGCTGAAATCGAGCGTCATGAAAAGCTATTTGTTGTCAATTATTGATAAAAGAAAAGGAACACCTATCACTGTTCTGAACCTTCAAATCTGTGCTCTGTTAATATGTCCTCGCTATCGGGAAAGGGAACATTTATTTTTCTTTCAAGCACGCGTCTATGACGTATCGATGTATCGATAATCGAATCAATACCACTTGGGAAACATTGTTAGAGGGGCTGTCTCTCTCTCCATCGATATCGACTTCTGCTCTATCTAATATATTTCTTGTCGATCAAATAAATGAAGGGTTCTTCGAACGGGGATGAATCCACAAAGAACGTTAGCCAAAAATTACTTTTTGTTTTTGGAGCCGGCAGTGAATGTGTTATGCGTTTTTAATAGCTAATTTTTAAATGAAAAATCATAGTGATAAAATTTATTGTTGTGTGTCAACTTGATTTTCATGAAACTTATTTCAATTAAAAATTTATTGTGACCATTTCCAATACGATTAAATTGAATTCATTATAAAAATAACAAATCTTTTTAATTGTTGTATTTTTTAACAATGATCTTTTTTTGACATTTTTATGTACAAATTTGGCAACCATTCAGTGGTTTTTCGTCTCATTTTTATGATTTTCTGATCCATCTTCAATAATAACGTAGTTAAAGCTGAAAGTTCCGGTTGGAAATGTCTTTCTTAGAAAATCCGATGCATTTTTCTGAAAAATAGTATCGAAGCAAATGTTTTTTTTTAATTTACTAGGAAGAATTCTGAAAGATACGAAAAGTTTGCAAAATCGTTTCAATTTAAGCAACATCAAAACTATTTTCTCCTCTTTGCCTAGTATGAAAGACCTTTCTAGTTTTTGATTGATTGCTTATTAACTTTGTACGTACAAGCAACACGAGGTATACCTGATCATTTTGAACTTTAGGCAAGTGTTTGGGATGATACCTGAAATGACATACTACGCGGCGGAAGTTGAGCCTACAATGGGTTGCTTCGTGTTAACCTACTCAAAAAACGAAGGACTTTGGCGGTGAATTTTTGGGGAGGCGAAGGGCGTCCTATTAATGGATTTTTTAGGGAAAAAAAGAAGGAAAAAAATACTAATCATTGTACAATATTGCAAAGAATAACCACATTCTCCATTTGTAACATGGGTAATTTTGGAACATAGCCCTCCGTCTGATAGTTTCTTTAGCCACTTAAGGGGCTATTGTTTTAGGTGGTGCGTTTTGGCGAACCAGATCGCTTTCCAATTTTTTTTATCGTTTGTTGCGAATTTAATTACATTTAGCTTAAATATATTCAATTAAATATTTTTCATTTGCTTTAAATTTATTTACATATAGATAATATAGTATTCAATTTAATAACTTATCGTTTGCTTCAAATTTAATTACATTTGGCTTAAATATATTCAATTTAATAGTTTATCGTTTCCTTTAGCTTTAATATTGGAAAAGTTTACAATTGTCCATTTCTAAATTTCATCGTTTTCTTTAATTTTATATTTAATTGAGTAATTTAATAATAATTATAAAAACAAGCACATCTTGGGTGGCTAAATCTATTCTTTGCAAAACTTTGCGTAGAACTTTTTATTTTCATTTTTTTCCTGCATTGAAAATGTCGTGGTCTTATATATTTTTGGTTCAACTAGGAAATCATATAAAGGGAAAGAACATAAGAGAATAATAACAATTAAGAGTATTAAAACTATATTTGTGTGTGATATGACTTTAGAAAAATAGCTGTTATATATACAACTAAGCCCCGCGTTAACACTAAGCTCACTCACACACGAGTCTGCATCACACTGGGTTTTACTAATAAATAAGCAATCGTTTGTGGCATCACTCCCAGATAATGGAGCGTCATAATTCTAATTTTTGTTTTTATGAAATTTAGATTTACCTTTTTTGGAAAACATCATGATATCTTTTTCCTTCTTTCTGTTTTATGTTTGAATCACCATTTATTCGGATCATAAAATAAAATGTTCCGGATTGGACTTTTTTTTGTAACAGATTATTTTTTCAAAATATCTGTTCAGTGAGATTATCTGTATTTGTGGTACTCAAATTTAAAAATGACGAAGGTTTTTCTTAGATAATCATTTATATATAGAAATCCTTTATACAACTCATTTTTCAAAAACGGCGAGTTTGGAATAGAGCTGAACAAATAAAAGAAGAAATTCAGAAAAAAAATAAAATTCCAGTAAAAAACAAACATTTAATAAGGATTTATTGATGAAACAATAAATTTAATATTCTTGTTTTAATTAAAGAGATATTTTCATAAATATTTTTGTAGCAGGCAACTGATTTATAATATTATAAAATAACATGCACACACACAAACCTAAATTTATTTTCTCAAAAAAAAAATTAAATTGAAATTGAAATTTAAATTGAAAAGTACTATAATCTCTAATATCAATATGAATTTTCTGCGTAGTCAACATTTGCGTAAAAGTACTGAGTAATTAGTTTATTTTTTACGCAAATGTTTGCTACGCAGAAAATTCATATTGATATTAGAACTTATGTTACTTTTCAATTTAAATACATACTATAATTCGGGATTCACTTCATACGTAGATTAGAAACCTTGAACCCAGATTACCTCTTGTTATTGGGGTCAGTTTGTACTATGAACGCCCAAATAATCATGTTACCGAGTACTAAGAAACCGAAAATAGGTAAATAAATAATGCCGTAAACAAGTTGGAAAACGGACAGATGACTAACTAAATAATATGTCTGTCAAAAGCATTCATTGATTGTTTAATAATGCTACACTTAGAAGAGCAGCAGAAGCCTATTGGTTATAATTGCGAACTAACGGCTGGAGTTATTTCCATCGCGTCGTGGGCTTGAATCCTGAAACCACCAAAGACCCACCGCGAAGCGAAGCTGATGCTCGTTCAATCCGGATGAGGTCCCAGGTCCTCCCAAAGGCGTGGAAGGAAAATTTAAAGTGGTAGGAATCAGATCAGGTATCATCCTTGTCACTTGATTAAGGCAACCAAGTCTATTTAATATTAAACCACAGGAACCGTCATAATTTATTTGAAAGGATTTCGCGATTGTTTCGCGAGAGGAGGGAGGGGGAGGAATTCTATATGACGCTTCTGTTGTTAAAGTTTAGAACAACATATTCCTGTCCCTCTTGCTTAACTAGGGCATTAAAAACCTCTAATTCCTTCATATTGTATCTTCAAGGAAACACCCGGTATATATAATTAAATCCAGTTTTAATTAGCTTCGAACATTTTCAATATTACGTTTTTTAATATGCTTCAATATAAATTCAGAAAATAGCCAAAATGAAATTTCATTTCCTACTATATTTTTCTTAGCATAGGAAATTGATCCTGGTTTTTCTTTCTTTTTTTTAAAAAAAACTTCGAGACGTTTTGTGAAGCATTTTTCCAAGACGTAATAGTGCTTCCATGAGGAATAAGCCATTGAATTCTCCATCTGGAGCATGAAGAATGTCTGAGCAGACAAAGGAATCTTTTTGCTTTTAAAAGGAATCTTGAAATTTTCTTTCTTTATTTTCATCATCATTGTAATTTTCATTAAGTACATGAAAAAGAGTCGAACACTCAATTTCTCAATCCTTTTGAACGAGGTATTGATAAAATCGCTATCACTCAGGGACGATGATCAACGCTTGAAACAATATTACTGACTTAAATTCACCTACAACGGGCTCTGCAAACAAGCACGTGCCCTAGGGAATTGAAAAAACAAAAGCCGAGGAGGGAAAAGAAGGGTATTTCAAAGAACATTGCTCACATCACTCAATGACTTTTTTTTACTACTTTGGTCGTTCTAGGAAGAACATTAATTTATGTGTTTGTTATATGATATCGAAATAAATTATGATGTACTTAAAAACTTCAAACATTATAATAATAGTCTTGACAATTTAGTGAATTGACGTAAAAGTTTGAAAAAATAATTGCTTCTAAAAGAAGCTTTGGCTGGAGTTATTTCCATCGCGTCGTGGGCTTGAATCCTGAAACCACCAAAGACCCACCGTGAAGCGAAGCTGATGCTCGTTCAATCCGAATGAGGTCCCATGTCCAGGTAAATTTAAAAATATAAATACAAATACAATGTTTAAACAAATTACAGAATGTTTAAAACATAAATAGAATGATAAAAAAAGGAGGGGCTTGTAATTTAACATATCAATTTGAAAGAATTGTTGTCTGTCTTTGATATAATTCCCTACTGTTGATTATATCACTGTAATTTTTAGGATGCTTCTCTGATGTGTAGAAGGATCTGTAAGCATATTTCCGCTAAACACTTTTTTTCACAATTATTTTTTCATGATATATTTCGATTCCCACCACAATTTTTCCGTTTTTCCCATAATTTTTTCCTCTCAAAATATGAGCATTTTAATCGCTTTATTAATTAAATTTTATTTTTGGAAATCGGTTAAAAATAACGGCACTACATATTTTGTTACTCCATTACTTTATAAATCCAAATCCTTTCTCACCCCCCCAAAATATATATATTAGATTTTTTTATTGGCTTAAGAAAAGAATAGAAAAAACACCACATAAGTAGACTCTTATAGAAATATTTATTTACAAACTCATTGAGCAAGATTTCGACTTTTCCCCGCTCCACAAAGGAAAGTTATAATTTCGCTATTCATAACTCAAGTGGATATTACAGGACAAATACTCCCACACAGGGTCTACCATTGCTTTTGAAAATATATTCCTCACGTTTTATTTAAAAAGAGTGAGTTTAACTGTGCGTGAAGAACGGTTACTCTAGCGTGTTGTATTTACAAGGAAGTTGATAGTGATATAAGATTCGAGACTCAGATCAAATCCATGGTAGAGAGATAACAAGGCAAGTAAACTTTATGCAAAATGCTGTTTAGAAGACAAAACTGATGACTAGAATAAAGAAAACCGTTTCCCGCTAAACATTTTTCTACACATTTATTTTTTTACGATATATTTCAAACCCCATCCCATTTTTCACAATTTTTCCGTGTTTCTCAGCAAATGCAACAATTTGAATAAAATATAAAAAGCAATTAAAATATAAAAAGAAGTATATTTTAATAGATTGATTAGTTCTTTTATAAGCGCCGTTCTTAGAAGCAACATGAGGGGGGAAATATTGGCAACGGACCTGATCATTTTGAACCTCAGTCAAATGACGAATATGACACCTGAGTTGGCACTTCCTATCCAGACTTTCAATATACAAAAATTTGAGGACTTGAAGTCTCGACAGATTTAGCGTACATCAGCCCCAATAAACGGTGGAGTGGCATCAGGACTCAAATCCGCAATTCCTTCCCAAAGGAAGAAAACACGAATACATAGGCAAATAATAATGGAAGCGCAAAAGATAATGATGACACGCTACTCTTGCAGAAGTCAAATTTGAAGAAGATATAGTTGCCCGTATTTGCCCTCGGGCTTGTCAAGCATGTGGTTAAATTGCGGTAATTAATCTATTATAAAGATTTCTTTCTGTCAAGAGTTTTTTAGTACTAAAAAGAATATCATTTAGTGAATGTTTGATGATTAAAAGATAAATATAATTTAAAAAACAGTGGGAGAGGCTTGTAATTAAACGTAAAATAAAGTTGATGGAGTTATTAAGATCGAAATTCAGATCTAAATTATAACAGAGACAAATAAATTTAAGTCTATAAGTTGTTTCGGAAACATAACCAATCATTGGCAACCGAAATAAAGGGAAAAATCGTGCACGAATAAAAAAAAACATATTTTCTATTCGAAAAAATAAAAAAAAAATGAACGAATAAATAGCTGTGAAGGACAGCGGATTTCATTATTGGTCCTCTATTGGTTGGTGTTGGCTGCCATGTCCATTCGGCAGTATGCCCTCCTTTCTTACCCAATCAGAATTCTCTCTTCGGGTCATCAAATTCCGACACGACGTCAATAATACCCCGTTCGGTTATAATTCACGGCCTTTGTTTCTGACGTGACGGCAAGTACACATTCGCGGCTGCTCTCCAGAAAAAGCGATTAAAATCTTCCCCGTCTCTTTCCTCGAGGGGTTTTATGACTCCTGTTCGTCTCCTCGGAGGTCTGTGATGGACGTTTAACTGCTCCATGAATTATTCATCACTGCTCTTGCCCTTTCCTCTTTTTTAAAAAGAAGCGCGATGTAGGGATTTAATAAACTCAACTCTTAAAAATGAAGAATCTTGCTCCTCTCATATAAAATTTTACCGCTGCTCTTTCGCCCGGTTGCGGTTTGTGTACACAAGGCGGCTGAGGGGTGGCAGACGATTTTTCATTAGCCATGGGACTACCTACCATCGAAGAAGGTGGAGGAGCAGACGATGCTTTTTTTTAGAAGTATGGAGATTGCATCTCTATTTGCTAGAACTGGTTCTCAGGTGCGATAAAATAGTTAGGAATATATTGAAAATATTTTAAATCGTGCAAATATTGGAAACAATGAAACCTGAAATACGTGAATACAAAAAAATATAATAATAATAAAATAAATATGGTATGGATGAATCCCGTTATAGTGAAACATCAGTGAACCTAATAAAAAGGTCCCTATTTCTAGTTTGGTTGAAACGTTGTAATTTCCTAAGACATGATTTTCATAAATAATCGTTATGATAGCACACAAAATTTACTGATAAATTTTACACACACACACACACACACACACACACACACACATATATATTGTGACCGGGTAACTTGTAAAGTTTTGTTTTCTCACTCACGCACGTCAATGTATGCATCACGAGTAGGACCTACAATTTCCAGGTGGTATTTAACTTCTCTCTAAGTAATAGTTTATGAATTCTATCATTCTGAATTTCAAGGGGTGATTGGAAGAAAGCGTTCTCTGTAGTGGTAAAAAGGAATAGTATTTATTGAGTTATGGATCAGTGGTTGATTCCCAGAAACGACGAAGAGGGTGAAAAATTGGGTTTTAAGATGGAAATTTATTGATGTTCTCTTTCGAGATCTTAATAAGTATGGGCACAATTACTTTTAAGTAAGGGGATCAATCGTCCTCCTTTTATAGGTTCTTTCTCGAAAAGTGTTCTCTTTCCTGTGTCCTCCTTTTTGATATTTGATAACTAATATCTCTATTCAGAGATGCCACGCCCAACTATTACTTAAACGTTGAACACAAAAAACTTTTAGGACATTCAAAAATTATATGGCTCACTGTAACACCTACTATTGAGCGTGTTTTACAATTATTTGAGCCTCTACATTCATATTTTTTAAATTTAGACAAATGTCCGAAATTCTGGAATCTTATTTCAATTATGAGTTAATCATATATATTGATGTATTTTGTACATAGTCGGGCATCTATTTTCCCCAAAACGATTCAAAAGATTGAAGGTAAACATATTTCTGAAATCCGAGCATAATGGAAAGTGTACCAAAGAAGTTAAGAATTCTTACCACATATCTTTCAATGTGTTAAAGAATGGTCTGAAACAAATGTCACAAGAAATAACAGTTTTCAATAGAATTTTTTGACTTCATCGTAAATAAATTGGGCAGATATTGAAAACTGTGTTGAGTTTTTATTGAAATAAATACCTGATAATAAAATCGATAAAAATTGTCTGTTTGAAGAAATTAGAAAACTTGAATATATATTTAAATTCTAATATATTAGAGCGATAGGAAGGCAGTATGTTGAAATTGATAAAACATGGGTGGAAATATTTAACCATTTCAAAGATAAACACATTCCATATGAACATTTAGTTATTCTTGTTGAATTTATGTTGTGCTGCCCTAGAACTAATGCAGCAGTTGAAAGAGTTTTTTCTATTGGTAATGATTTTTGGACAAGTGAGAAATCAAGATTGAATGTTGATACTCTAGCTGCAGCACTTCCCTTATAATTCATTATAAAGGATATTTCTTGCTCTGAAATTTCCAATATATTATTAGAAGGTTATATATTGACAAAAGGTATTCATTCAATGTAAGAATACTCAGTTAGTTAAATAATTAAAAGGGGATGTAAGCACAATTAGCGTATTTTTGTTTGAATTAATAAAATGTTTCATTTATTTATGCTGTATTTTTTCTTAATTTTTCTCTTCCTCCTTTTTGTTGTAAAAAAATTGGTCACCTAACTTTAAGAAATTAGAAAAAATATATATAGAAACTGAATGTCCGTTTATAGTGAAAATTCAACTCACTATAAACGGACTTTCATTTTTTTTCAGGAGGTCATTGTAAACATTTAAATGGCATCAGATAAACAGGAATGCTGTTGGGGCCTTGACTATATTTCCATATTATTGAGTGCGTAACTTTGAGATAAATAAGACCTCGGTTAGTGCTTCTTCAATGAAAGCTGAATAGCTTCAAGTCATGGTCGGATGTCGCAGTTTCCATAGGCTAGAAAGTCCGAGTCCTGATGCTATTTGTCGCGTAGAGGGGCTGGTGAACATTAAATCTGCTGATGCTCAAAGTCCTCAGATTGGGTATGATTGCATTATTAATGCCGCTCTTAGAACCAACACGAGGGCTTTGGCTTCAGACCTCGTTATTTTAAACCGCGGTCAAGTAAAGAAAATGACGAGCTAGCTATCCACTTTTTTCAAATTTCACCTCCTTGTGCACGGGAACTTCAACAGGTTTATAGTGCAACAACCAGCCGCATAACGGTTTTTCAATGGCATCAGGACTCGAACCAAAGTTTCGATGGAAACAGCGACCATGCTCACTTGGCTACCACAGCTACTCTTCTATTGGGATGGTGTAAAAGTTTGGAGATAAAGGTGTCGTTTCATACATAGGTGTCGTTCTGGACCCTTGACAAAATTACGAAATCGTCAAGAGATCTTGAGTTCTATCGCCAATAGCCCTCGTGTTGCTGTTGAATGTCACATTAATAAAATAAAAAGTAAATAAATCAATAGAATACAATTATATTAATTTATTACTTGAGCCAGTATGGAAAAGTCTATAAAAAGAGGAGAAAAATGAAATGTTTATAAGTAATTTGGCAATACTTTTGACAGCGTGTATGCTCAATATATAATATGTGTGAAAGTATACTGTAATACTGTACATATACGATATGCCAAACATTCACCTGTTGTTATTTTATCAATTAAGTTAGCGGAAGCACTCTACTCGCCTTGGCCAAAAGCAAAAATTACATTTAAGTGAATTGAAGTTTTTTACTCTTACAAATTCTTATATTAAAATAAGAACACTTTGATACATCTTTCCAAAAATATAAATTCTACATTTCTGTATGCATGTTTTTTAAACATTATGTAACATATATTCTGCAAATTATTGTAAAACTACCTTATAATTAAAATATGTGTTTATTTTGAGTAATGTGCCCCGTATTCACAATGTGTCAAAATAATGTCGGTCAGTGGCCTTTATTTAGCTTTCTGTAGCTTAGGAATGCATCCTAAATCTTCAACCAGGTCATAATTCCCAACAAACTAGGCAATATTTACACTTAAGGCAATATTAATACTCTCTTTTTTAAGTAACCTAAAAAGTACCAAAATATTTAAAAAAAATTATTATCCTGTTTTAATTGCATGATTTTTCTTCATAACTGTAGATACATTATTAAGTTATTCTAATTTTCTTTAACAATAGGCCAAATCTTTACCCTGGCCTTCGAATCTTTATAATGTTTTTCCTCTACCTTTTATTTTTCAAAACGACCATGTGTTTAACATGTTAAGACCTTTTTTGTAAACAATAAAGTTTTGAAATTTTACTGGGAGTTTTATTTAAGGGTTTTTATGATTCTCTCTGAGTAGGGAATAAGGATTTAGGTAATTAATTTTTTTTAACAAATTCACTAAATTAGATTTAGCTGTTTTTATATAGTTTATTCGTTGTATCTGATAGAAAATAATCTGTAAAACTATTAATAACACTACATGATACAACTAAACTTATGCATGAAACTATGAGAAACACTTCTAAGAAACTTAAAAAAAAAATGCTTAAATATATTGAAGTTTTTAGAAATAATAGGAAACGCATGTAACGTTCAACAAGTTTGAATAAATCCCTTCCCCCCCCCTTTACGACTTATATGTAGAATCGAATTTTGGATAAACTTTTGAAAAAAAAAA
>BMAW01060649.1:791642-814065 GCA_019974015.1 Nephila pilipes | reverse complement strand
CAATTTTTTTCTTTATGCATATATATACATATGTATGTGTACAGATGTATATATATGCATAAAGAAAAAAATTGTTTATAATGTGCTCAATTTGTCAATTTTGTGTAAGCTTGTGTCAAGAGATAATTTTTCTATTTCACTAATTTACTTGTGGTTATTCATCATTTGATTATAAGAAACAGTCAATAAATAAACGGCGTGAGCTATTAAATGGAATTGGGCACCATTTTTCTAGCTTTTATCTTATACTTTTACTAATAACCAAGAATTTCACTCCCATGTTCAAAAATAACTTTCCGTTGATACAAAGATTCGCAAAACGAATAGGGTTAGGGATCGAAATGTTTTTATCGGAAACAAATTAGTGTCTCTTGAGAATAAAGTGAAGTGAAATAACTCTTCAACGGTAGTCCGTCACCAGCAATGATGAATAGTTTAGTTTTGTAACATTAATATCTCCTTCTCTATGCTGAAAAGAAAATTACGGTTTTATTTCTTTTTTCAACGAACAATTTCATATATCATCGTATTTGACACAAAGCAAGAACTCAACATTTGTTAAAGTAATATAGAAAGGAATTTTGTGTTGAATAACGTAGTTTTTCTTTCACACATATATATATATATATATGCAGGGTGATTAGAAACTCGTGTGCAAAAATTTAAAGGTTGATAGTAAACATCTAAACTATAAGCATATTTGAAAATCATGGCAGAAATTATGCTTATGCAATCATAAGCATTATTTCTGCAATGCCTCCTGAAATCCACGGTAGAAATGTCAACGAGTAAGAAAACTCACGTTTTATGGTGCTTTCCATTACAGCTCTGTCTAGCGGTTCACCGTTGTTTGCTCTTCATGTATGCACTGTGTGGTGAAAATTATTTATTTTGGTATTTTCTATCACCCCTAAAATTTTTGCCCATGAGTTTATTAACAGCCTATATATGTTTAAAATTACACCCACCCACCACATACTTATATATAAAAATAATTGGCGCCAATCCTTTAAAAATTAAGCTACGTTAATTTCTACAATTAAACAAGTATATATTTTTCTTTTAAGAGTCCGCGTATCTTGTTTAATTATTGGCTTTCTTATCCTCATTTTAATAGCTAAATTAGCATAATTAGGTTCGCTGGTTAGTTTTCTATTTTTCTCTCTCTTTGTCTGAAATATAAATGCTTTTACACCAACCGCCAAAGCTCTTTTTTTCATACTGAAACTTGCTAAGAGAGTCATGCTAATCTGAGTGCCACTTAATCATATATGAACAGTATCTTACAACTAAAAAGTAACTTAATAAACATCATTAGTGTAAACATCTGTACATGACCGGCTTATTTCATTCAACATTAAATAAAGAAGGGAATGATTTTTTCCCCTCTCTCTCTCACACACATAAACATTCTTTTACATATATAAGGAATTTTAAAAAGAATCTGTTTTTACAGACAGATGGCGTTGCTAAGGTAACTTGGTGTTGTCATAGTGCCCTATCATCTGCTAAAAGGTGCCAAAACAAATTTAACACTCATTCACTGGTTAGTTTTGATTTGGAAGCAAATGGCTTCCCAGACATCTAGGGTTTCTATACAAACTATTCCACTTTTATCGACTCCACTCCGTGTACTGCGGTATCTGTGGGATGATGAAATGATCATCTCTTTATCAATTTCGGATTCTGAAATATTTGGAATCCGGCAGAATATTGAAATTGTAGTTGTCCATGGTAAAACGGTGAATACATGAATATTTCATAAATAGTACAAGCTTAGAATGACGTGAATATGAATCTAAGTTCTAAAAATTAGACAATTTTTACTATACAAAATCATATATTAAAATTTATTTTAAAACCTCTAACAGCAAGTATAAAAAATTTATTAAAACTAAAAACATACAAATATTATAGTATTAAGTGGAAAATGCAGTAAATTATCAAAAAATTATATTTATTCTAAATTAAAAACATACAAAATATTATAATAAAAGAAAGATAAAGTTTACTGAAATACAATGTACATAAGAATTTGCATACAAACATACATAAGAAAATAATTAAAAATTACAACTTTGTTAAATACAAAACCACCCCATTTATCAACAAGATAATATTACTTCATTCTAAACCATTATACGAAGATTAAACAACGGGGACGATTTAAAAAGTACCTATGTTAGCAGTGAGAAAAGGGCCAATGGGTACTGCCCATCGTCCGTGAATATCACGCCCTTTACAACTCAAAAAACGCTTGCTAAAACTTTTTCGACCGTCTTCTCCTCTTTGAAGCAGATTTACTGAAAGCAACCCATTGTTTATACCATTGCTTCGTTTCAGGTTTATCTAGACCTCAACAATGGTGTTAACTCGATGTAAAATGATGGCGGCAGAAATCAAAACTAACTTATGAATCAGTGACAAATTTGTTTTGTACCATTTATCAGATGGTCGCACACAATGACAACAACAATTTCCTTTATCAAAGGCATTTATCACCAAAAATAGATGATTTCAAACTTATTTGTAAAATGAATTATTAAAGTTTGAATAATTCGTTACAAAAATCCTAAACTTTTTGGAAAAATTTCCTCAATGTATCTCAGAATGAACTCGCGAAAAATCACTTCGTTTTAGCTGTTTCATAATTTTCTAATAATATGAAACATTCGATTATGTGAATTGTATTCGGTATTGTAACGAATTGTAATTTTCCTTCCAAGATTATACGAATATGAAAATAATCAGCAGGAAGAAATCTGAATGATATTCAATTCACTCATATTCTTTCTTTAAGGTAACTGAGAGACTTTAAATGCTGCTATTTCTGTTTTTTGTGTGTAACTTAAAGACGTGTGTAACTAAAAAATAGACAGTTTATTCACTAATTCATTTGATGAAAATTTAATGAAAAGGAACTTTTTTTGATAATTGAATTCCAAAATTGCAAACACAAGCGTGAGAAAAAAAACATTTTTTGAATTTTTTTCTCAAAAGGTAGGTTTTTAAAATATTCTGTTACATTTTCACAAAATCTAATTCATCCATAATGCTCATATTTTGCGCATTAAGAAATGACGCTATTTCTGTATAGTAAACAATTGTTTTCTAATAAACACTCGCAAATATCAAGCATTATACGTTATTTGGATAAATTAATAGCTATTTTGAAGAAAAAAAATTAGTTTTTAAAATTTTTTAAGAAATCTAATTTTTGAAACAATAGTTGTAATTAAATTCAATGTATAGAATATCATGCTTTTAAGTAGTAAACAAATTCGTGAGATTTTACGCAATACGTATTTAAATGTATGTACATTACTTCCAAATGTAAATTCAGTAATAAATAATTAACTGCTCATGGATAAATACTATGCTTAAGAGTTTTATTTGCTTTACAGAAACAAATATTTATATTTAAATTTTGAAATCTGACTTTTATTTCTTGTAATTTAAAAAGGTGAACATTGTTTAAACTGTGTATAAAATAAATACCCTTTTTTTCTTTTCGAAGGAGTCTAAATTTCTTTAACAAGAATATTTTTCTAAAGATTCTAAAAAAAAAAAATGAAACAAACTTTTATAGGGCGAATAGTTTACCCTTAGCAGATGCTTAAGGCAATATGCTATTTTATGTAATGACTTCAGCCGTTGCTCCATTGGCGAGAAAAGCAAAAAAATTCCATCGTCTGAGCCTCATTGTCTGGGGATGAGTCCGAAGTCGTAAAGGTACTGAACCCGGCTGCCATCGATCGTGTTTCTACCTTTACAAAAGATGGGATAAATACGCATCTTACGTTATTCTATTAAACCCATTTTATCCCCCATTCATCATCTCCAAAAGTTCGATAAGATTATTCGTGCCAATAATCATTCTAAACTCCTTTCGAAGTGACAGCAGATATTAATGGACCTATTCAGAACAGGGACCAAGAAAGGATTTCTGAGAATCCGTGAATTGTGATGGGAAAAAAAACCATCTCACTTCTATTTTCAGTGATAACTAACTACACCTTTTCTAACAAATACATGCATAAAAATATCATTAAACTTACCATTCAATAGTTTAATATTCTTATTCAAAGTAATCAAAATAATCTTCAAAGTTTGTTGTAAATAAACCTTCGTTCTTAAAGTTTTGTTTTTGTTAAATATATATTGAATTACGTTTAGCAATGTTCATAATCACTTATGTATAGTTATTTTAATTTACGAGAAGAGCTTAAAATTACCTGCTTTTGATGACAGAGGGTGTCAATAATTGTATCACTCGTTAAACGGTGGTCAAGGTAGCGAGTTTGCTTTCGGCATTCTTTCCATCGAATCATTAGCTCGACCCCTTGGGAGCTTACCATCTTTTGGTAAGCACGAGAACCATGGCAATCTTACTTTTATCCCCATGGGCTTTACTGTCTTTTGTAAACGCAGTTTCACATGCCTTCTCCATTTTAGATTCTCTTTCATATCTACATTCTTTTTTCTTTTTCTTCCATCTTGCGTCTAGATCATAGATACACATCGTTTGGTGCTGTATAGACAAATTTGGCTCTCTTGCACCATATTCTACAGATTTCACTAACTCACGTTTTTTGTAATCCTAATGCCATTAAAGACCCTCAGAGTAGAGTGGATGAAGGATGTGCAAGTATTCTCTAGGCGTGATATGGAAATTTGGTGAGTGGGTGCCAGCTCAGGTGTCATCCTTTTCACTTGCCGAAAGTTCAAAATTACGAGATCCGTCCCCAAAAGCCCTCGTATTGCCTCAAAATGTGATGTTAATACATAATCAGTAAACAACCTGTTACGCGGTTCCAGAAGGAATGTACGTTCATTCATAGGTTAGTTTTTGATTGATACTGAGACGAGTTGTCACCTCTATTTTTAAGTCGAATTGTCTTCATCGATGAGAAAAGGATTCATCATAGTACATCATAAATCAAGAAATGTTCAAAGCATTGGATAGATTCTAGTTAGTCTGCTCCGAAGGAGGTAGTCTCATCTACTAGAAAAGCTGTGAGGACGAGTTTTGGGGATACAAAGATCGTTATACTCTAGAATTTCGTAGAAAAACAGACTGATTGATTAATTGATTGCTTTTTAACATTGCAAAAGCAACATGATGGCTATTTCCAAAGGACCATGTAATTTTGAGCCTCGATTAATTGAAAAAGATGGTATATGAACTGCCACCATCTCTCTAAACTTCCACATATTGTCAATTAGAGAACTTGGAGCCTTGACAGATTTAATGTCCTTCAGCCTCGTTACACGGCGGATCTTAAGTAACACCAGGATTTGAATCCATGATTCGGCGAGAATAAGGTTAGCCGCGAGCTCGCTACCATCACCACTAGACTATCACGGGCACGAGAAAAAAGTTACCTCATTCTCATTCCTAACATTTTGAACCAGCTTCGTAACCTTGAACTTTGCAAAGTTAACAATATTATCTACCTATGAACATCAGTCTTTCTCGATTGTCATTTTAAAAAAAGACGTCCGTTACAGTCCTGACTTATCCATTTCTATCCAGCAATAAAGATTCTTCTTTCTTTTCCTATGTCGGAGACGAAACAGTGAGGGAATGAATTATGAGTCAGACCTACAAACTATCCGGCATATTGGAGTCCATGATCGATGTCCGGATATTATTGGCTCTGGAACCGCGACAAAGAGGAATGCCTATTCGCGGTCCATAAACAAAACAGTTACGTCTTGCCCTGTATAAGAGGATCCATTCATGTTCTCCTCAAAGGTACGTATAATTAATGAATGCAGAATAACTGACTTTTTAGAAAAAGTCTGTTATTACCGTTAATTTCGTAAACTTTTCGAACAATACCGGTATACCGGTAAATTACCCAAAATTCTTTAAATTGTGAATAGAAAACAAAAATTCACGATAAGGCTTAGTATTTTATTCTTTTCTATCATGATAGAATTATATGAAAATAAATTTACTGTATTCCGAACAATTGATAAAATTCAGGAAATGAATAACACATTTTAAGAAATACTTATACAGCAATAAATTTTCACATTGAAAATATAAAATTATAATAAAATACATGAACTGATAATAAACGTATTTCAGAAAATAAGCATGCTAGAAACTTGATTTATTATGATTTAGATTGATTGATTATGAAACATGATTTGGTACCTTAAATGTGATTTAATCTTTTTACAAGTTAGTCCCACCATAGATGAAGCTCTTGTAGATTCCCCTCTCTCTAGGTATTATAGTTATTAAAGAATCGAACATTGTTTGAAAATATTTCCCCTTTATATTTTCTTGCCGAAACCTTGTTCTTTTTTAATTACTTTATCAATATTTTCTTTGTGGGCTAAAGGTGGATTATTGCGTTGTGTTTCTCTTTGAACTTTGGTCTATAAGTTAGGTCTCTCTTTCACAGATATAACGGTATGAATATCATTATTGTTTCTTCAACAAAAGCGAAACGCAAATCTAGCTGACTGTTGTATGTGTATTGCTTCTATTGCACGGAAAAATACATGTTTTCAATCAATTTCTAGATTTTATTCTTGATTGTAGATCCATTTCGTTTATTAAAATAATTATAGCTACAGTCCAGCGAATAAGTACAAAAGGTATAATTAGTACACATTAATTATCTGTAACATTTTGAGGTAATCCTATTCTAAAATGTGTATGTCATTTAAATTGCCCAAGACTCTTACTCGACATAAGCAGCAATACTTGTTAGAGTGTCGTGTTTTTCGTAAATAAATTTTTATTTGAAACTTCGATCATCTTGCACATAAATTTGAAATTTTGTTTGTCTGTTGTACAAATTCACTCTGTTAACCGTAATCACTCCAGATTTTCCGCTGATGTGTAGAAGGCGCCGTAAGCCTATCCCGTCAAAAAAGGTTTTTTTCCCCACCAAATTTGCTTTTTGTGATATATTTGTTTAAAAAAAAACCCAATTTTTGTGTCATCTAGCAGATGGAATAATTTCCCACCTCAAACTTTTCCTGCTGAAAAGATGCACATTTTAATGTTTTTTTTTTAACGCAATTTGATTTTTAGAAATCGGTTAAAAACTAATGGAGTCTCATTAGGCTTCTGCTCCAGACTAAACGTCAGTTTCAACATTGATGTAACGAAGGGCGTGTGTTTGGAAGAAGTTCAACAATGAAAAGACGCAAAAGATCAAAAATTGATACGCTATAACTATGGATGATGTGCATATCGAAGCCTTTTTTTCAAAATTCGATTTCTTAAAGTTTAGTGTTAAGGTGACCGATAAGGCAGATTTTGTCTTCTTAGCGCCTAATTCTGAAGCAGTATACGGCGCATAACGCGGTGTTTTGTTGCTTCTGACTATTCATTATTCTCCATAGATTTTGTTGAATATTGTCGTACTTGTTCCCACTAAAAGAGTTATACTAAGTTACTTTCATAAAATTTTTGTCGAGTTTAATTTTAAATATTCACCCATAAGAAGAATGTATACTCCGCTAGAATTAAATATACCAAGTTTTATGATGTTCACAATTGCTTTCATATTGTTATTTTTATGTAATTATTTAATGCGCTTGAGAAGGAATTGTGTAATTCACATTTGGTGTTACCAGAAATCATTTTAAAAGCCTTTCTCAATTAAAAAAACATATAGAGCAATCCAAAGAATTTAATTTGGGCGCAATTGCCTATTTGACACAAAACAAAACTAAAACATACTAACTAAAAATGAATAAAATGTATTAAAGAAGAAAACTAAAATAGAATGAAAGATTTAAAAATTGATGCCAAAAATAATAGGCAAAGAGGAAAGGAAGCAATAGAGGGAAACAGAGATAGGTTTTCATTATTCAACTGAAAAGAAAGGGAAGACGAGAATTGTAAATAAATTGCCCCAATAGATGGAAAAAAGAGTAAAAACAATAATATTATTACAATAATAAATTTAAAAAATGAAAGCGGTTCCAGATAAAATCAGCGTAAGAATGGTTTTTGAAACAAATGTTTTGAATGCAAAGATATTTTTTTCGCATTTGAGGGTATCTTATTTTATCTTTGTCAGAATAGATGCTTTTATTTCAATGCTTATTTAGTAATACAATTGGAGCCTTTTTAACCGTCCACGATGGTATCCGTGGTCGACTAAATAAAACTGTGCGGACTGCAAAAAGAACAAATTCGTAAGATGAGAAATTTTTTTCGAAACAACTAACTTGTACATATTTACAATATACTAATGCAGTTTTTAAAGTACAATAACTGTACAATATTATTTTAGAGAGCTTGTAAATTGGAAAAATTCTTTTTCAATTTTTTGTGTTTCAATCAGCGAAAACCTTTTCACGTGTTAAATTATATTAACTGATCATGAATAAATATTTATACTGTATCACGCGACAGTACGTTAGATTTTGGTACAGGCATAATACATATACACACTACCTCCCCTAATTAACCTCTGCCCTTACGATAACAAAAAATGTATAAATAAAAATTGTGCATTTCGTAATTTTGTATCGTATTTTTGTTTATAGTACGTATTGTGTAATACACCGGCTTCGCTACTATTTATATCAGTCGGTAAAAATTCAATGGATAAAGATTCAATCAAGGAACTCAAACTGGTTTTATTCGATTCCATTTAAATGATCACGAAGCAATTATTTTATTAGGAATGTGGAGCTCGAACTTTTTTTCTCGCATCCTCAACTTACTCAATAAGTACAAAAGTGGAGATTCGGAAGTTAGGGGAGAAAATTGACAAGAGTGTAGTTGTTGAGGATTTTGTTTTGAAAAACCTCAATACGAACATAGATTTCTCATGTGTACTCGTCTCATTTTGAATTCTTATCTTCAGTCATCCAAAATGAGACGCTGCAAGAGTAACCGCATAAACTAGCAGGACTCACTTGTCTGGAAATTGAAAGACCGACATGGATATGTCGAAATTTCTCAACTTTGATTGAATTTAAAGAAAATCATTTTGAGTTGTATTTAACGATTATGAAATAATATTTTTCGTTGTGTTTTTAAATCAAAAGCTATAAGGTAAAGAATCATCGACACTAATTTATGAACAACCTACGAGGGATGATCCGAAAGTAAGTTTCGTCATTTTTTCTCTCGGAAACTTTTTTGCCAAAAATAAATTGCATCATGGATTATACACCTTACAACTATTTTTCGACATAGTCGCCAACGACATCGAGATATTTGTCGTAACAAACAATTTGTTTGAAGAAATACAAAGAATGCAAGGTTACGATGTAAGGAATTGTCGTACAGCCTACTCGACCCCAGCATTGTTTTGGAAATGACTTCCCGAGAGTACGGCTTTCAAAGAAGGGAAGAGGCGAAAGTTCAATGGGCCAGATCGGGGCTGTAGGTTGGGTAATCCAATTTCTCCTATCTGAAGCAGTGAATCTGATATTGTATGAGATTTGCTGTATGTGATTTCGCGTTGTTGTCCAAGAGCACAATACCTTGACTCACGAGTCTGGGTTCTTTCGTCGAATGATGGATCTGAGTTTCGGGAGGTTTTCACAGTAGCGTGTTGCATTGATGGTCCATTGATGGAGGTAATCCAAGGGAATGACACCTTTTTTCGTGTCAGAACACTATGACCATAACCTTTGATGCGGAGGATGGCACTTGAACTTTCCCCCCACCGGTGTACTGGGTTAATTCCTCGTCATTGAGGTGATGTGGGTTTCTCGGGTTAAGTGGTGCATCCATGTCTCATCGCCTGCGATGATTCTGAACTAAGATTAATTTCCATTTCGCGTGTACCGCATCAAATGATCGAAGCTAATTCCCATTCTTACGATCTTATTATCCGGGTTCAGGTATCTCAGCACCCATCTTGCAGACACTCTTTGGTATCCCAACACATCATGGAAAATGTGATGGGCCTGAGCACGACCAATACGCAATGTGAACACCACATCTGACACCATTATGCACCTGTCCGCAAACACCATGTCTTATACACTAGAAGTGTTGTTTTCATACGTGGATTTGGAGGGATGTCCACTTTGAACTTCATCCTCCACATTATGCCTTCTTTCACTGAACATGCGTTACCAGCATCCAACTATTTGACGACTGACGATACGTGACCTGTTCACTATAAACTGGGTATAGGCGTTCATGGATATCAGACACACTAGTCCTACGTGCCCATTCATACCGGATAACTGCACACACTTCCATTGCCGTTCTTCGTACACGTTTGTCTTCCAACATGATGTGCACTCGAATAACCTCGGACACATTACTATGCTGCTGCTGCTCTCTTCTTTGTCGCTATTCGCATGCACCATTCCTCATCTCCTGATGCTACTTCCATAAGTAGAACAGCGACAAATGCGCATTCTTATAGCGGTTGTTTATTTCACCTGGTGTAACATCTTCTGCTTAAAAAAATGTCGAAACTTAATTTCGGAACATCCCTCATATAAGTAGAAAATTTGTGAGTTTATCTATTACCACCAGCTTTCCCTAGAATTGAACTGTACTTTCAAAAATAAACTACAGCAATGAATTTTTTTCCTTCGAAATTCTCGTATTTGACCGAAGTAAATCTCACACTAAACATTAAACCTTTTGTAACTTGGTAACTGATGCTCTGATTAATATTTACCCGTCGTAAGGGATTCTCAAGAAATGAATGGGAGAAAAGTGAGTCAAGTTATTCTGTCTTAAGACATTTGGGAACCAATGTTTTTGTCTAGAAACTATCACTTCTTAATTTTATTTTTTCTTGGGATGTTTCGGAGCTAAATAATTTAGATACTGTTATTGACTGTTAGATACTGTTATTACTATACAATTTCTTTGACTATTTTCTCTATTTCGCACAGAATTTTTGAAAATCAATAAATTGGTTAAACTTATTAGGATTTAATGCGGAAGTCCGCTTTCTTAGCAACGGTATAAATTTAATAATAAACTTATATACGCACTATTTTAATTCATCAGCCTGTTAGAAGTGCAAAAATTCTTTTAATTTGGAATTAAAATTTTCAATGCATTCTATTTATTTAAATTTAATTATTTATGATCCATATTATTAATTAACTATTTTATTCGTAGTGAACAATTTTATTTTTCAAAATTGTTTAGTAAATGTTTATATTAAAATTTTAATAAACTATTTGAAAGTGTTTCAAAAATTACCCGTGTTAGTAATAGGAAATAAAGTATTGGGAATAGGATATAGGGGAGATGTGTGTGGGTGTTTAATTCACTACAATTCCTTCTCCTAAGAGCCTATGAGTATGACGCATTTTATTTACCGAAAAATCGTTAGCATTACTGTTCTGAATGGTGATATCGTGTTTAGAGAAGATTCATTTGAAGAACCCCATTGTTTTGATTGTTGCTTGATTTCTGAAGTATAATGAGGCATCTGGGTCTCATCAACTTTAACACTGGATGCCGCAGCAATCAGAACTAACTTATGAATCTGTGTCACATTTGTTTTGGCTCCGTTCAACAGATAGCAACACGCATTGATTATACTAACTTACTTTATCAGCATATTTATCTACTAAAAGGTACATTTTGAATAACCGTCATTCATGAAAATAATGCTATCACTTTGCTTTTGTGGTAATTTCAATTATTAGCAAAATTTTAGCAACGTAAAAGTCAGAAGTTAAACGATTTAATATTTTTTTAACACCGAGCACTAGTTAATTAATAAAATCTATATTTGTTTATTAACTAATCTATTTTGATTTTTGACAATATTTAATTTTACTTTTTTCTTATTCTAGGTAAGTCCCTTCATCTCGGATATTTATGTTTTGGATATTCATGTTTTACCTTGATGAGGGTAAGAGAAAATTTGCATTTTATTGAAAAACATTTGTGACGTAACTTTTCTGACTGACGAGACCATCTTCGCTTTTTTTGGAACAGATTTAACACATTGTTTTAATTGTTGTTTGATTTCTAGTGTATAATGATGAATTCCTTGTTATTTATTGATGAATTTATTGGCTCTCATTAACGGGTCAAGTCGATGCAAAATGACGTCGATGGCCCGATGTTATTTTGCGACGTCATTGTCCCCGAACACTTGTAATTTTTGAGCCACCCTAGTATATATTAGAGAAGTATTTATTTTTGTTATTGTTACATGTATAATTGACTTAATTTAAGTCAATATATTTCATAAAAAACTTTTATTTTAATTTTGGCAGAGTTTTCTTGGGAGAATAGGAAAAAAAATTATAGAAAAAAAAATGAAGTAATAATTTTTATAGAAAAGGAAACTGCAAGAAATCGTCACTTAAAAACGCTTTCGGAATTCGGAATGAGTTTTCTTTGTTGGACGATTAATCTACCAAATTTGAAATAAAGTTTATACCTCTAGGGCTATAACTTTTTTTTAATTTGTCGCTTGATTTTCATAATTCTTGTTTAACTGAAAGCTACATGTATCTTCTATCTAATATGAGTGTCGTCTTTTAAAACCTCCAATCGAGCTGCTAAATAACCAGACAGTTGGTAGGAAGAGAAGATGCACGGTGGGAGACTGCGTATCTCTCTAACTAGTACTTCAGGTTTTACCGACGCCTTCTAGCTGAGCTGAGCCATGTAAGCCTAAGCTGAGCTGTAGGTACTACAATCGATGCTCCAAGTGCGAGTTGCTTAGTGTTATTAGCTTTCTTTTAGCAGAAGGAAATAATGCAGTCGAAATTTACCAAGAAAATGAGCCCAATATACGATGAACATTTTATGAGTGATGGTGTTAAGTGTCAATGGTGTAGACAATATAAAGACGAGCGCTCTGACATTTCCATTGAAAGGAGGACAAGAATGCAATTCTGGTTTAGCAAACCATCAACAGCAACAAGGTTATGGCTACGGGTTTAGGGGACCAAAGAAATGTCTTGAGTTTATAGAACCGTGACTAACGATGAATGCAGCTGTTTTTCGTTAGACTTAAAGACTACTGTAAAGAGCCATTCAAAGCATAGGAATGCTAACTTCTGTTGTCTTAATTCATGGTAACGCTCACCCTTACAGTGCTGTTGCAACTCAACGGTTTCTAAAGCAGTTTAAAGGGGATGTGTTTGATTATTCGGTGTACAACACTGGCTTAGCGCCGAGCGATTTTCATCTCTTCGTTGATTTAAAGAACTCATTAGGAGTACAAAGCTTCCAGACAAATGAGGAGCTTCGAAACCAAGTGCCGGACTATCTCTCATCATTGGCGAAACGTTCTTCGAAGAAAGGATTGAAGAGCTCGTCCACCGATATGACAAATGCCTGAAACTTTGCGGTGATTATACTGAAAAGTATCCATGCCTGTACATAACTTTTGGAAAACAAATTCATCTGTACTCTTGGTTTGTATGGTCCATCGGGGGAAAAAAATAACCCTTGTAAATTATTTGCTTTTCGATATTATCCCCCTCTCTTCCATCGCACTTGCACGACTAATCAAACAAACCTGACGGAGTAGAATTCCGGTGATGATTGCCGACGCAAGGCCTTAATTGACATTAACTTCATCATTAGAATGAAAGTGATTTTCTGTAAGGTGCACTTTCATCTGTGGGAAGAGATGAAGGTTACAAAGCGCAAAGACGTCTTGCTTCTTCAACCTCATCTCCATATGGATCGATATCTTCTACAGTTCTTAGAATGCCAACAACATCTGAGAACAAAGTAAACAAACGCATCACACAGAATACACTATTACCTTCAGGTACCGCGGCAGTTGTGAAAATTGAGTGAAAAAAAGTATTAGCCATGGAGGCATGATTTTTCAACCAAGCTTCATACCACTAAAGTTTAAATTTATCTTTCTTTTATTTAAATATTTATTGATTGTCATATTTATAAAGTCTGAATTTGTTCACGAAAGAAATTGCCTTAAAGATTGTTTATTCTTTGATGTGGAAAATAGTGGGAAGATTTTCAATAATTTTTTTTTAATTTTCGAATTGATAGTGTCATCACAGAGCACAAAATTTCACACACAGAGCACAGCATTCAGTTCCCTCGTATCTCACCAGATTTTTCTCCTAGAATTAACTGTGATAGGATTAAATAAAAAGCGCAAAATTACATTCTTATTAAAAATTAAACTGAAATAAAATATAATGTACGAGGACAGTTCAAAAAGACCCTTGTTAGGAATGAGACATGGCCTATTACAATTGGAACCGGGAAGGGACAACTCACTGTAGTATAATCCAGCGATCGGTTTTCCTTTCTCTAGTAAGTATGGAAGTAAAATGTTTTTCGTATCATAAAAAATTGTCACAAAAACTTTTCACCTTCGCCTACTTTGGAACAGATTCACCGGAAGCAACCTATTATTTTGATGGTTGATCTGTTTCCGGCATTTAATGATAAATCCATATGACATGTATGGTGACCACTCTACGAAAAATGATGATGCGACGCGGCTTAGATCGAAATTAACCGGTGAATTGGTATCAAATTTATTTTGGCGCAATTCCACTTGATGGCAGAACAGAATGGTAACACCAATTTACCTTATCAAAGGCAACTGTCTTTAAGAAAAGATTCGTTTTGAACCATCACCACGCGTATGTATTATTTATTTTATAATACATACTTTAAATAATTTAATGTAGTTATTTTTGGTTATTCATAATATTTATTTATTTATATGGTCAATGGCATAGGTCATACGTCGTTGAGAATTTTTATATGCTTCTGTACATAATGAAATGAAAAAAGATTAAAAATTTCTTTTGTAAATAAATGCAACTTTTTCTTCTAAAAGAGCACTATCGATTTGACGGATTGAATTATTTTGAAATCAACTATTTCCGAACATGCCAATAGATTTAAATTTGTTGGCCTTTCCCGTTGATAGATGACACAGTGAAAGCTCTCGTCTAGCTTGAACTGGAAGAACTTTGCGTAGTCCAGCTAGGCTTCCTCGAGCACGCCTAGACTATCGGCCAGCAAACAATGGCCATAGGTCTGAATCCGGCCATTGGTATAAAATTAATTTTGCTTGAAAAAATAAATCGTAAGTGGTGTTAACACTGAGATACTTATAAACAAGTTAATGTAGTATTTTTCAGATCTTCAAGTAAGTACCAAATATATTTCCATATTTCAAAATCCTTTTGGCTGTACAATTCATGTTCCTTCCTTAGGTCTTCAATTGAAAGTGATTGATGTGCGAAATGACGACATGTTACAAATGATGTTAATGAAAACAGATCTGATCCAATTATACAAATAACTTTCGAAGATAAATAGGGTCAATTAAATCATATACTCTGGTATTTTTCTTTTGTATTTGGGAATGCAAAAGAACACTTTCGAACATGAAGCATGTAAAATATCGATACAGATTACTGTCAATAGTCCTGTTAATTATCCTTTTAATTATTAAATTTCTCAGAAAAACATATATTTTATTCATTATATTAGTAACGGGTTTTATGATACATTTTTAATATATGAAAATATTTTTTATAAATGTCAGAATGCGTATATAAATGTTATGTAATGTATCGCTTTCTCATTTTAAAAAACTTGAGCTTTTTCTGTTCCTCTATGAGTGGAATTCCCATTGTAAATATCGAGTTTGCTACCCGGCCTACTAAGCCTAAGAATTTCCTTAATATGCCCTTCCCCCCCCAAAAAAAAGGATTGTCCCCCTCTATCTTAGGACATCCCTACGATATGTCCCCTGTTGAGATAAATAGGGCATGATGTTAAAAACTGGTTAAAAACAGAAATAACTATACGTGTTATAAGAGTCATTGCTTCAACCGAATGGCCGTAAGAACAAAGGTCAACTAAAAGAGCCATTTCTGCAAATATGACAATATTTGCATAATTTACAATTTAAATAATTTTTTGTCGAAACGTAGACTGTCTGAATAGTATAACAAAATGTTATTCTTGTGAAAATATAATTTGGGTTTTCGATCAATTTTTTTTCCAACGAGAGAGAGAAGTACATACTTCTCCAGTTCTTTCTTTTATTTAATTTCACAATTTTCGCGTTATTTAAATATATGTTTATGTATTTTTCCAACATTTGTGTTAAGAACCATGGAATATATATACAGCTCCAAAAATTAAAGACGAAGTAGAAAAATTAGCATATCTGTGGAATGAAGAGACAGCGTGGTCTGAAAGACAAATCAAGTGATTAACCAGGGTAAGGCACAGTAGCACATGCGCAGATATTCAGCTAGACGAAACGTAGGAGTGTCGGAACAGGATAAAGCACACCAGCGGTGTAAGCTCAGTATTTCTGGAGAAGTGATTACGCGCCGTACATCAGTTTAAATGACGTCGAGTTCTTGCCTCAGAGCGAAATATAGAACAATTAATCTGTTATATGACATATGAATGATTTTACCTGAGGTTGAAAAATTAGAAATATATAGGAAGATCTAAATGTGACAAATGTGGCGGCAGAGTTTGGGATTGCTCACATCATGATTTAATGACTTTGCTGAGAATTTCAAACAACAGGAGTAGCTCTCCGATAGTTCAGCAGTGGTAGTCCACGAACAAGAACGCCAGCGGACGGACAGTATGTTACCGGTAGAAGGAACAGGTGGCAGACAACGGGAGAAATCGCTAGGTACACGGCACAGACGATTGGACTATAGATATCACATTTTATCATAACCAAGAGGTTACACAGAGGTGGTCTGTTTGCACGATGACCTGTACGGCATGTATCTTACGATGTTTACCCCGTTTATTCGAGAAGTCATTTTCTGTGGTTCCGGGAACACCAGAATTGAACAGATAATCAATGGGGTCGAGTACTATTTCCGGAGGAGAGCAGGTTTAGTCTGAATACTAATTCTGGAAGCATACACATCTGAAGAGAACGGGGAACCCTCAATAAGCCCTCTAACATCATCCAAAGATATCAATTTAGAGGTCCCTGTGCTCCCGTTTGGAAAGGCATCATGCTGTCATACCTGCCTTCACATCTTCGAAGGAGGTTCCGTCACCGGGGCTCGCTATTGTAACGAGATTCTCGTTCCATATGTGCTTATTTTTAGTGGTGCTATGAGTCAGCAGCTCCTTTTCATGGACGACAATGCGCCATCCTCACCTTATAGTAGCTGCCGAAAAGCTGTTGGACAGTGAGGGTTTTGAACGCTCTTAATATCACTGTACATGTATGGGACTTTATAGGAAGACGCTTGGCAGCACGTAACTTTCCGCCAGTAATAATTCTGGAGCTCCGATTGGCGGTACAATGCTTAGACGAATAGGCTTCAATGCCTTAGACGGATAGGCTGCAATGCCTTAACAACTCATTCACAATTTCATATTCAGCATAGCCATACGATGTGAAACCTATATAGCAGTTAGGAGAGATCATATGCCCTACTAAAGACTGGATGGCTCTAGCTGGACAGCTGTCACATGGATGTTTCGGTCTTTTGTCGCATTGTGTTCCATACTTCTTTTTCAATAAAGATCCTTTAACTCCTTTGATTCACTTTTTGGTAAATTTTGCTTACATTATTCGTGTTGTTATGTCTTGGGGATCTTATGGTATTTTGTGTTGATTTGGTAAGCTTTTGCAGAATGATATATTGAAAAAAGCATCTAATCCTTAACTTTTGAACACTTATATATATATATATATATACAGTGGTGGGTAAAATTATGGACATTTTAGGAAATTTTTTTGTTTTGAACTTTGCATATGTATAGAAAACGTTACGTTTCACAAAATGCGAAGTCGTGTATATCATTTTAAAGAAAATGTAAAACTGAATTCAATAGAAATAAAAAAAAATATTTGAAATACAAAAAGAGTTAAGCTGTAATAATTATTGATATACATAAGATATTGATGATTGCAATGAGTTCTCAGTACTTAGAAGGATAGCCTTATTTATTTATTACAGCTTCAATTCGATGTTTCATTGAGCTGACGATAGTTTTAAGCTCTTCGTTGTTGTATGATAACAGGAAACAATTATAACCTCAATTAGCTCCCTTTTATTTAATGGGCGTCTCATTCGGACAATACAAATGGTGGTACTAGTTTTCGATAGGATTGAGGTCAGGACTACTTCCTAGCTAGGACAACAATCCAATGTTCTTTGTACGAAACAACTTTTTTGATAGTTTTGTTGAATTTCGAAGGGAGCAGAATTCTCTACTACAAATAAATGGAGCATTGCTGGGAAAGAAATCCCTGATGTAAGAAATAATTTTTTGTTCTAGATCAGTGTCAATATATTTTCTGGCATTCAGTGTCCCCTCGATGACATAAAGGCGGCCAATACCATCTGCCGACAGGCATGACCAAATCATAACACTAAGCGGATTCTTCACAGTTGCCTAAACGAAGTCAGGATGTAGCTCTTCTCTTATTTTACGTCTTACATATTTTCGCCCATCACTAACGAATAACTTAGATTCATCGCTCCATATAACTTATGACCACTAATCATTTGTCCAATTAAAGTGTGCATTTGCCCACTGTAATCCTTTTTTGTGCTCTGTAAATTTAAATAAGTTTTTTTCGTGGAATTCCACCTCTAGCCCAACATCTATTAATCTCCTGATTGTTCTTGAACTTACAGAAACACCAGCATCATTCAGATCTCTTCTGATGGCCATTGATGACATTCTTCGATCTCAGAGACATAGTTTTTTTTTATTCTTCAGTCATCAACAGATGTGATGTATTTTTTTCTGAATTTTCATAGTTTGCTTTTTTATTGAATTTGTCCCCTGATATCGTAAACAAAACATTCGGACTCCAGATGTAGTCGCTGAATCCCCCACCTGTTTTGCAATTTCAGCATAGGAATGACCACTTTCTCGTAAGACAATAAGCTTACGTCTCTTTTTAGATGTCCAATCTATTCTTTTTTATGTCATTGCTTCTTGACTAACAATTACCTTCGTGTTGCTTCTAGTGCGACGATAATAAAACAAAACCAAAGATTATTGACTAAATATTAAAAATTCTTACAATTTCTACTTGTGATCTGATTACATAGAAAACAATCTCAATTATATATATATATATATATATATATATATATATATATATTACAATGTCTCACGGACCTTATGAAAATCCGTTTGAAAAATCAGAATAGAGGTAACTCACTGGGACACTATCCATTGATTTTTTTCTACTATGTTCATGAGTAAGATGCCCTTCGCATCCTCAGAAATGGTCGCTATAACATTTACAGTCAACCTTGCCTTCCTTGGAGAGAGATTAATCGGAAGTAACCCATTTTTTATTGTTTTTGATGTGTAATAAGGAATCCAGATCTCATCAATCGCAATAATTCGGCACGTTGACAATTATACGCAATTACTATGCATTAATGACCTATGAATCAATGTCAAATTTGTTTGGGTGCCCTTTAACAGATAGCAGCAAACAATGGTAACCCAACTTGCCTTTTAAACACCATTTGTTGTCAAATGTGTCACTTTCTGGTTCAACTTCGATTAACGAATTGTTTTTAAAGCTTGGGTGCTGTGTTGGTCTCTTTTCCGTAGTGATGACCAAAATTGTTCCATAACTAATGCCAATTTTTGAGAGACGGTAATCAGCCAATTGATTCAAAACTAGTACAACTGTAAATGTTGTTAAGGTGAACTAGGTATCCTTGGTTACATTGCTTCGGATAGGCATTATTTGGCGTCATTACATCATTCATCAAAACTTTTCTAATTACAATTGAATAATTTTACCTCTTCTCTTGATAAATATCCTCTTAACTTTCTTATGAAATTATTTTGTTTAAGACGCAAAATACCAATTTCTGTTCAAAATAATAAGGGAATAATCCTCTTCGTTGGGACACCACATAAATTTATCTGTACATGAATCTAAATGGTTGGGTTCGGTTTCTCGATGTTTTTTATTTCGCCATTTGGACGAGCCCCAGAGTCTTTAATCTTTTGTTGCATGTACACCAGTCTTCGGATCCTAAAATTATAACGGTGCTTCTTCAAAATATTTCAATTTCGAGCCTCTAAATTTTTTTCATTTTATAAGCTTTTTTTGATTCCGTAAGAAAGGCGAATCAGTTTTCAGAATTTTCTTTTATTATCTTACCATCAGAAACCTTAACAATGAAACACTCGTAGTTCTCCCTATCAATTCCTTCAAACTTAAGAAGTTTTTTTCCCTGTATTTTTTTCGTCTTATAGTGGAGGGTGCAATCCAGTTGTCATGATCGTAAGCTCATGGCCAGCGTATTTCCTTCGAATTGCGCGTTCGAGTCTAGATGCCACTAAAGACATGTCGTGTAGCAAGGTCGATGCACATCAAATCTGTCAAGGTTCTATGTCCTTATGTTAGGATGATGAGAAAGCTTGTATAATGAGGACTAGTTCAGATGTCATCGCTTGCCGACACAGCATTTTTTTGGCTGAATATCGCATCATTTGGTAACACTTTTCTGGTAAGGCCGATCGAGCCATTCTTTTTGAATTTTTTCGTGTGGATTCAGTCATTTGTTGATCTTGATCGCCAGGTCACGAAACAGTTTTGTTAATATTTTCACCCAGTTTATCGTAACTTCCTATTTTCATTTCAGTACATTGCTCCTTGTTTTCTAGCGGACTGCGTATCAAGTTTGCACAATATTGCAATTGTGTACAGTAAAATGCTTTTTCTTTAAGTTGCAGTAAATGTTTCGAGAACATTTCACTGTTCAGTAAAATGTTCTCGAAGCCGAGCAGGTGCGATCTTTGAGTAATATTAAAAATAATAAACGTAAAATAGACTGCAAAAGTATACAACAAAAACTAGGTATATAATTGTTTTCGCTTAGAAAAAGGGGAAAACTGAAACATCTCAATATGGGACTTCAATATTGGTTCTTCAATAATTTTTGATACAAAGCAACAAACGATTATAAGAAATTAAGAAGCTTGTTGCTGCTCAAGCTGTAACATTGAAAAATGCGGAATAAAGACATAACATACATTAAAGAAAACCTATGCTAGAAATTCTTATAGCTCTTTTGTGATACTCCGGGTTTCGTTGCTCTGTCAATTAATTGTGCTCATTAAATCATTAATTAAAAAGTCTAAGCAATCACGGAATCAACTTCTTCAAATATTTTTAATTTTCCTGATATAATAATCAAAAATCAAAATACGTATCGTGTCTGTGGAGAAATACTCTCACACGTCCTCTGCAAGACATAATCGAAAATGAATACTTATCTAACTTGTCATAAAGACAGTTATCAGACATCAGTCTCAGGATACACATAGCTTCAATCTCCTATCACTTACTCCTTATTTACTCTTAAGCTTCTGGAGTACTGCTGATATATCATAAGTCGAAGTTCATCAATTAAACAATATCTTAGAAATATCCAAAAGGTTAGTTGAAAGGATATAAGTTTGAAGTCCCTATCATACCTTTTATACTAGTGTGGAAAAATCAGAAGAAAAACCTATGATGAGACTTCCAGTCTATGAAAAAGCTATACAGCTTCGTCATGATCCAAATAAAAAGGTTTTGGTATGTTTCCCTATCATTGACTTCAGAAATTTAAACATTTAATGCTCGTTTTTTATTGCTCTAATGTTTATCTAAAGTGGTTTAACTTTAATATTCCCGTTAAAACTATTCTGAAGTTCGATAATCCGACAAAAAGCTCTTCCAAAACGGTAATGATAGAGCCAGAACAAAGAGCGCCTACCTCATAATTAATGAGTAAACAGCAAAAAAAAAAATTCTTTAATGGAATCAGTTGCGAAAAGCGAACGTTGATGCCATCTTAGTTGACATATTTTCAAGCATTCATCCAAAGTTTAATACATTTTGATCGATTAACGCGAATAACTATTCGGCAATTTATTACTCGAATCATAGCTGTCGCCGAAAGGCAACAAACAAAAAGTGAATAGGTGATCCTAACGCCCATTTTTCATCGGGTTTCTTCTCTGGTCCAATGCCAACTTGGCTAGTAGTTGACGCCCGCTCGGCCAGAGGTAAGTAATTACTGTAAAGGGAACGATTGATTTGGACTGTCTCGGTACTTGGAGAGAAGAAAGCCCAGGATGATTCCAAAAAAGAACCTTTAGTTTCACCGCAGGTTGCCGTAAGCTGTGAGCATTCTTTTTATGCCTGCGTGCTAAAGTCGCCAACCCTCTGATGCAAATTTTGTTCTCGTGCCAAGCTTAATTTTTGGTTGAAAATACAAACATTGCAAATGTTATAGTGGAAGATCAACGACACAAAAAAGTGTTGCATCATACGACTTTTGTTTAATTTACGTTTATATAAAGCAAAAATGGAAAAGAGAGGATTGGGAATTGTGGGCATCCTAGAAGATTTGAATGCTGTCATAAATATTCTTAAATGTTGTTCAGTTGTCATTACAGATGGTAGTTTCTGAGCTCAATTGTAATATATATATATATATATATATATATATATAT